>JAAVUI010000403.1:0-33039 GCA_014899075.1 Fusarium goolgardi
ATCATAAGAGGCGAGCTGGGTATAGGTCGCAAGGGTAATAAATGTCAACTTCTGTAATAGTGCAGTATATATCTGCAGTTCTTCTTATTAAATTCTAAGTAAGAGGTACCTATAGTAAATTCCTCTATTTATATTTATTACCCTTAAGGCCTATATAAATATAAAAACGAAGGTTGTAAAAACTGATAGTATAAGGACTACTTATTAATATCTGAAATGCCTGTAACTTGTAGATAAGGAAAATTAACTTATAAAGCGAATATTTCATCTTTCAGTAAGTATAGTTAGTACTTTTATCTGCACTGAATAATTACAGTAGACAATAGTGGAACATGGAAACTCAACTAATAACTCGAAGTAGAATGTGAGATAATTGAGTCGTGATTGGAAGCGACTGAATTCGTGGTACGTATAGGTAATAGAAAGAAATTAGGTAGTGCAGTAAACCCTAGACTGCCTCATGGAACTACCCGATTCGCTGATAAGCAGATAAAGATCTGACATAATACGAATGAACGAATAGAAGAGAAAGCGTACGATTCATCGCGCTACCAATTCCATGAGTTTGTACGATTTCCTATGTTGTGAGTAACGGTTAGAGGGCTTAAACTTCAGCAAGCCTCTGGATGAAAAGTCGATGACGTGTTTAATCCAGATGGACCCATCATAAAGTTACAGATCCAGCCGTCATCAAACAATTGTCCTCCGCCCAAAACGTGTTTAGTATTACGTCGATATGTTTATTTAAATCGGTCTTTGTGCCTTTCAGTTTTCAGGATTTTAGAATCTGCACGACTACGTTCTTCACCTCCACAAAACGACACGTGTTTAAACAAATTGCTAACATCAACATGGCTACCCGTACGTTACTACAGAGGCAGCTCTGCTCAACGTTGCTAATTGAAGATGCACAGACAATGCCGCAAATGAGGAACTCAAGGCCAGCTCACTGTTCGACGTATCTCACGTCACAGCAGTTGTCACGGGAGGTGCCACTGGCATTGGTCTAATGATAACGCAAGCTTTGGTGTCTAATGGAGCCAAGGTCTACATCACTGGCCGCCGCACAGAAGTACTTGAACAAACTAAGAAGACTTATAGCACGGGTCCGGGAAGTATTCATGTACTCCCCGGGGACGTAAGCTCAAAAGACGAGGCCATCCGTCTGGCGAAGGAGGTTGGCGAGAATGAGCCCAATGGTATCCAATTACTTGTCAACAATGCAGGCATTGCTAGGGATGATGAGACCAAGTTTTGTAAGTTGAATCATCGCGATGTGTGGGAAACCCACTAACTATATTCTCAACGTAGCTTCAGTTGGAGAGCCTGACATGTCTGACGCTCAAGCCATCTCGGACCATTTCTTACAGACCAAGCCTGAGCAATGGGCCGAAACTTTACAGACAAACGTCGCTGGACCATACTATATGTCTGTTGCGTTCCTACCTTTGCTTGCCAAGGGAGGAAAGGTGACACCTGGTTATACGTCCCAGATTGTCAATGTTTCATCCATCTCGGGAGCTATGAAGGGGTCCAGCATGGGCCAACCAATCTATGCCACATCCAAGGCTGCTCTGACCCATCTCAGCCGCATGCTTGCGACTTTGTGCAAGGATGTCAAGGTCCGTGTCAATGTCATTGCGCCAGGACTGTTCCCCAGTGAAATGACTACTGGGGAATCCGATGAAGGTAACAAGAGTAAGATTGAGAAAAAGATGTCTAATCCGGCTGGAAGGCCAGGCCATGATACTGATATGGCTGCCACGATCCTGTTCCTTGTTGGAAAGGGCGGTCTGTTTTATAATGGCCAGATTGTATACCCTGATGGAGGTAAGCTTATCATATGAACTCGAGCACACATTGACACTAAGAAATATCACAGGTAATACACTCGTGCAGCCGGCTGCTGCTAACTAGGAGATTTAATCCAAAAAACTACTTTACTGTCTGCTTTAAATGATGACATCCTCAAATCAAATCCACCGCGGTTAAGCTTGCCTCACGGTGTCAGAACGATTGGCTGTCTCATGTGCATGTAACAAAATCAGCAGGTCAGGTTATGGCATTTATACTATAGGCTTAGTTCATTTATTATTGTACCCTAAAGCTTGGATGTCATTTTTCCTGCCACCTACTCGCCCTGTTATGGAAAGAGGCTATGGGCATTTAAGGACTATCCTCAACATGTGAGAACACCATTTTCGTTGTGCACATATTCGTGCGCAACTGCTACTTCTAGAGATTGAATTAGTCTCATGTACATCTGGCGTCATGTGGCGTGAGATCTGTGACTTACCAATGCAGACAGTTTCTTCCCCACTTTGGCCTTCACATGTGCACCCAAGCCAGTATACGTTATACCCGAACCACGGGTCGGGGGCTTTGAACATACGGCAGCTATTACAGCTGTCACTGTAGTTCCTCTTCTCCCACTAGGTTGTTCGAATTAGCCAAACCGACGTGTTGTGAAGAAGTAGCACAAAAGCAGCTTACTGTCAGTTCCTCACCGTTGTAGCCAAAGCACCTGTTAAGGTCTAGCCCTGTGGGGAGGTAGGCCGAGTTGTCCCGGGGTAGGCAACGTGCGGAAAGGACGTTTGTCTTGGAATCAAATTCAATGTCTATGCAGGTATTGGTAAACGCAATGGCGCTACCAAGCATAGAAGCCAGTACAAAGATCTTATCCATCATTCTCATTTGTTTTGGGGAAAAAATTTATAGTCTTCAAAACTGTGTTTCCTTGATGGAAGCGGGGGGGGCCTTGGTCGTTTATAAGTCGAAATGGGGTCTCTAAGCAGGATCCCGCCAGAGCAACCCTTCGGAGGGTTTTATGCGGTGGCATTTTGTACCCTAATGCTTGAAATCTTACTGCATACTCAAGATTATGCCAGCACTAGCTTCTTCAAACCTACCGGAGCATGGTCCGTGGACGAGAATGGAAGTGAAGGATCGCAAGGATCACGCCATGCCTCATTCGTTTCCCACACATTGTCAGACTACATCACCTAGTACCAGTCGGGTGACGTTATTGTTTCTAATGTAAGGAAGCTTGGCACTGGTCCGGTAATATGGACTTGTGTTATGCCGAATATGAGATCCAGATATAAGCAAACGGTCCGGGACACACTGGGTAAGCATTTGAAGTTGACGACCGACTGATAAGAAGTGGAATCGTAGCTAGTGATACATGAAAAGACTCAATCATAATAGCTTGAAGTGGGCGAAAGGATTCCGAAATTGACCAAGTCTCTTGCAATACATAGACTCACACGAGATCCTATGCCCGGACATGGTGGGCTGTATTACTTTGCGCTGGATATATCCTATCATTTGGCTCATTATCGACATGAGTTTGACGTATCTGTCAATCTACCATTGCTTTATGCAAATTATGTGTTGATATATTGAGACACCTTCGAAGTACGTAGGCAAGGATAAATACCAGTTCATTGCAATCCTTCCATGGCGAACAAGTTCACAAGTAATTCACCACTACTTCGTTGACATTGCCAGAACTGACTTTCACATTTCATTTAGTAGGCATGTGATCGATTTATGTTTTAGTTCTTATAAACCAAACCCAATGCAGCTGTTGATGTTGTGTCGGGACTCTGCAGCCATTACACCTCAATATCTAGCAGCCCCTTCCACAAGACCAATAGTGATCGTAACAGCTTCCAAAGCTGGCTGTCTTTGTGCATCGAATGGCGCTCGTTCCAACTGCAGCGCATGAGTTGCCACTGGACTGAAGAGCCGCAAGGAACGTGTTTCGAGCTTCGTTGGCGGAAATGCTGGAACAAACGTGGCCGCAGTTGTAGCTGCACGTGTTCCCACTCTCTCCGGTAGCAGAGCAGGTTCTTTCGCAGGCCTGTACCCCAGCTACCATTAACAGAGCCGAGAAAACATATAGTGAGTTAACCATTGTGATGAATATGCTGGAATATAGTCAGTTAACTCATCATGCTATCAGTGGGTTAGAATATTTGAGGTTGGTCTGACTTAACTGATAGAATGAAAATGGTTTGGTGTGTGTACAAACATCTCACTCGGATTGTATGAACTCTTAATCTTGGTCAACAACACCATCCGTAATGGGAAGCGTTACTGTGATATATACTAAGAACAAACTTGCAATATCATTGACTATGAAACAACACAGTAAAGTCGTTGAGTAGGCCCTCATATAAAAACGGCTCTGTGCAATTCCGCAATTGTGGCACATTGGCGTCCCGGAATAATACGTCAATGTTGCGCTTGAACATCATATCAACCGTTACTAAAAACCCGCGGTACTTCTCGTGATGCTGTCTCATGAATGTATCACAAATATCAACATCCATGTCAATTCGGTAGTTAGTTCTCTATCTGTATTGATTGTGTATCGTCAACTGCATCGTGATTACGGAGTACCTTCCTGACCTTGTCCTACCATAGGTTTCAGTAGGCACCGCAAGCAAGTTCCATATCCGCGTACGTGGTACATTGTGTGCTGTGCGCCTGTCTGTTCCCTGTCATTTCACGTAAAGTGACCTTAAAACCAGATATTCTGAACCTCGGTTATCTTGCCCAGAAAACATATGTTTTTGCTGGAAGTCTCAATCGATAAAAGCGAAATGACTATACATCTTCAGTCCTATAATCACAACGATTCTATTATCAATAAGTACAGATAACTAAATTTCCCGGTACTGCTGATGCCTCGTACCACCAAGTTAGATAACTAGCATCTCCTTGAGTTTGGTTTTTTAGATGATTCAGCATGCTCAATGAAGGAAACACATTCGAGAGCAAGGATCCAGAGGGGACTCAGAGCGGATCTGATGAATTAGCACATTTTTACGAGGTACTATTCAATTGACTGATTAGTGGGTACCAGACAAGTTGGCCGTTCTAAGTTATCTCTACTAACTACACACTGCATCATAGAGTAAGGGCTCAAGATAAGCGGCTTCTATCGAGGCTGTGAGCATCACACATCGCCTTATATATGACATTCTGCCTAATAAGCTCGTCATGCTTACCAGCCTCAATGATTCTACCCCGGTGGAAGACACAGATCTTATCAGCATCTCTAATAGTGGAAAGTCGATGCGCAACAGCTATAGTAATGCGATTTCCACTGGCGGCAGCGTTCATCAAGGCTTTCTGTACGACTCTCTCAGACTCAGTATCAAGGGCTGAAGTCGCCTCATCCAGCAAGATGATACTAGGGTTACGAACGAGAGCACGTGCGATGGCTATTCTCTGCCTTTGCCCGCCGGAAAGCTGGCACCCTCCCTGGCCACACAGAGTGTTGAGACCTTCTGGAAGAGAGCTCACGAAATCCCAAGCATTGGCGGCACGGCAAGCTGCTTCTATTGCATCGTCTTTTATAAGAGCTTGGTCCTCAGGACCGACATCGAGTCCCGCAGCAATGTTCTCACGGATAGTACCAGGGAAGAGAGTGGGCTCTTGTTGAACGAGAGCGATTCTGTTGCGATAAAGACGGGGGCTAATCTCTGTGAGAGGAGTTGAGCCGTCGATGTTGATAGTACCACTTGTTGGATCATAGAAGCGTTCAAGGAGGGACACCATGGTGCTCTTCCCACAACCAGAAGCGCCGACAAAGGCAACGAATTGACCACAGTTGATCTGCTCAAAACTAGCTTGGTCTTCTCCATATGTTCAGGTACACTGACCGTGAGATCAAGACCCTTGATGGCTCTTTTGTGGGGAGCACGAGGGTAAGAGAACTGGACATCTTGGAAGTCAATGGAAATTCCGCCCTGTACAGGACCCTTCCCATTGTTCTCGTCTGTTTCTTGAATGATCGACTGCAGCCTAGTGAGCTAGAAATAATAGTTGGCGGCCGAATTGGCTTTGGTGAAACCTGGAATCATCGTGTTAGAAGTGTTGGTTGAAATAGCGATGATGTACTGACTGCTTGCAAAGCTGAAGATGACAGCAGCGGCCTGACCGGAGAAGAAGACACCCAAGAAAGATATGATGAACTGTGGAAATGTAATTTCTCCTTGGGAAACGAGTTTCGATCCAAACCTATAGCACTGAGTCGGTAGTCTATAGCAAGAATAAGACCATATACTCACCAGAATTCCAGAGCAAGTATAAAAAACTCAATGGATCGGGTCATAGAGAACCAAATTATCATAGTGAAAAGAGGTAAAGTTGAGGCCGAAACAGCACTATCTAACTCTGCGGTATACCTACCCAGAATACTCTTCTCGATCGCGAGCGATGAAACAGTTCGGATGGCGTTAAAACTCTCAGACGCTATAGACGCACTTGTTGAAAATCTCTTGTCGATATCCATGTTGAGCTTTGTCTCTAGGCGAATACGAGCATATCCTGCTAATAGAAGAGGAGGCATGCCAGCAAAAACACCAACTAGGCCAAGCTTCCAAGCATATACAAGAGCAAGAACGCTACTGGAAATGATGCTGATAATGGATTGAAGGACTAATGCTACGTTGAAGCCCATTAGTTCCAATACAGCTTGTGACTGGGTGTCGATGCGACTAGTAAGAGCACCAACCGTGTTCTCTGGTCTATCAAAAAAACGCAGGTCTTGTCTCAGCATACCTCGAAAAAGCCCTTCTCGGATATTCTGGCTCAGAGTCTGCGTTCAAGTTAGCCAAGCACTGATCCAGTCTCTTTTCCAGAACTCACCTGGGCAATAGTGTTTGAAAGCCATCCCATAACAAAAAACACCACCAAGGCTCCAAGACCGATGGAAAAGTACACCAAAGACACAAAGTCACCACCCTTGACTAGTTCAGAGGATGTGAAGACATCCATGACTTCGGAGAGCAGCAAATCCTGTCCTGGGTAAATAGCAGCTGCGTCATTTGGTTAGGGTCTATAGATAATAGTGGTCATGCTGAGGCAGGGTTACCACCAACAGCATAAGCAATGGATATTATAACAAAGCAATTTCGAAGCTCAGGAGCCGACCTGATCATCTTCCAGATAGTATGAAGAAGTCCTGCAGACTTGAAAAGATCAAAATCTTCCCTATTCATTTGAGAGGCGAGGTTCTCATTGATTGCTGAATTTAGTTTTGCGAGAGATTGACCAGGCTCTATTGCTTCGTCAGATGTCCAGGTCCCCAGGCAACGGTAGACAAATCTTGGGCCTGGACTAGCTTGAAGTAGGTACCGTTGAGGGCCACTAAATCATCATACTTCCCTTGCTCAACGACTCTGCCTTAAGACATAACAACAATGTTGTCAGCGTCTTGGATGGTGGCAAGCTTATGGGCAATTACAAGCGTAGTTCTGTTCTTAGCAGCACTATCCAGTGCCTTTTGGACCATACCTTCGGAGTGTGGGTCCAATGCTGAGGTGGCTTCATCCAACAAGAGAATAGAAGGATTCGAAACAAGACTTCGGGCAATGGCAATCCTTTGCTTTTGTCCTCCTGAGAGAAGTCCGCCTCTCTCGCCAATGCGCGTGTCGTATCCTTCTGGTAGGTTGTGGATGAACTCATCTGCGAAGGCAAGCTTGGCTGCGTGTTTGGCACGTTCTTCTTGGTTTTCTCGGGTAGCCTTCTCCCAAGAAGTTCAAACGAGACCATTGGCGATGTTCTCAAAGACAGTTCCGTTGAACAAAACAGGTTCCTATGGAGCATTAGCATATAGGAATGGTGATGTTTCCAGGGTTGGTTGACTAGGAGCATACTCGTTGGACAAGGCGCATCGTTGTACGAAGTCATGTAACACTCAAATCCTTTAGGCTGACTCCATCAAGTTTGATGTCACCAGTAGCAGGATTATGCCACCTTTCCAAAAGGCCAATAATAGTGCTTTTACCTGAGCCACTGACGCCCTAGTGAGGTGTTATTTCCCATTCTCACAAGCTGTTTTACAATAGTTGAAGGGGGAGGATAGATCATACCACTAAAGCTGTGACCTTTCCAGCTGGAATAGTAAGGGAAAAGTCATCAAGCACTTGGGTGTCTGTTCGCGTTGGGTAATTGAAGCCGATTCACTGGATTTCGATGTTACCAGAGACTTTGTTGGGTTTCTGGCCCGACTGATCGAAGGGATTGATGTCTGAGGTCCTGTCGATCAAAGCAAAAAGCTCTGCAGCACCAGCACCGGCGTGAACAAAAGACGCTATGTTTGGAGCAATACCATTGACCGAGGTGGATGCGATAATTACCGAAAAGAGGACACTGTTTGTAATCATGGTCAGCCATTTGTCAAAGATGTGTCAACCCGATTTGGAGGACACTTACGTGAAGATGGTACTGATGCCTTCCACTTCGCCACGAGACATCATTCTGATGCCTTGCCACAACCCCAAGCCCATACCTGCATAGATGACAAAGTACTGCCATGCAAACATAGCACCATCCATACCGGACTTTTTGCGACACAGTTGTCATGAAGTTGCAAGTAAAGATGTGTACTTGTGCATGATCCTCGACTCGAGGTTGAAGGTTTTGATCGTGCGGATGCTTGTCATGGATGTTTCAGCGTACTGAGCAGCTTGAGAGATCACCTTCAGATTCTTCCCATCGATACCTGCGTCGATTGTTGCCATAGTGCCGATCACCAATATGATTGCTGGCATGATACAGATGAGGATAAGGGTGAGCTTCCAGTAGCTGATGAATGCGATAATGAAAGTTGAAATAAAGGTAGCAAACGATGCGAAGAAGAGTCCCAGTTTATCTGCAATACCGACTGGATCAACTTCCCATTGGATATGCCCTGCATGGATATAGACCCAGAAGTTCCATGATCGAAATAGCTGACCTCCTGGCTCAGAGCAGCTCGTAGGTAGGATTGTCGGATATTGTTCGTAACTCTAAATGAAACGTAGGTAAATAGCGTCGAGTATAGGTAAGTGAAGCATAATTTAGCAATGCCAATGTAGATAAAGTAGAGCCTGGGAGAATATTAGCTGGAGCCAAAGCGAAAAGGTGCGAATGAACACTTGCGAATTAGTGCTGATGGCAGCCATGAACCCATCTGGATCTGCAGCAATACGTGTAGGATCCCCCATGACGTCCATCAATTCTCCTATTACGAGGTTCATCATTGTCATCGCTACACCGGAGCCGATTGCGGTGAGGATGGCAATGATTTCGAGGGCGCAGTCGAGAGGTTGACAATAGGTGAATATCCGCTGCAGTAGTAGTTTTTAGCATGGATACTATGTCATCTGCTATCGATAATGATCTCCCCTACCAAAAACGCAGCGAAGCCAGAAGTTGGCTTCTGGTCAGACTGGCGAGAGCTCTCTGACTGGCCAGCCGCTGTCACATCCGCAACTTGATGGATTCTCTCCATTGCGGCAAGAATACAAACAAGGTTGAGATGATTATGCTGTTACAAAGTAATACTTGGTGGAACGAAACGACAGTAAAGGGTGAATGTCTTTGTGTAGACCTTAATAGTCGAGGAGAAGGAGAGTGAGAAACAACTAGAGATTGACAGTGTCAAACTTGGACAGTAAAAACAACTTGAAAAGATAAATGTTGGCTTCCTTCTAACCGTCAGGTAAGATAAACGAACACATGCCTTTTCTTTAACCCGTGATTTAGATGCGGTGCGGTATCCCAAGAGGCCGTCACCGAGATCATCACTATATCGAGCGCGGACTGCCAAGAATCCACAGTACCGTGGTCAAGCATCACTCTAACCTCATTAAGTGTAAGGCGAATCATACTTGGGCGTTGATTGGTCCATCTAATATTTGCTGAGACCTATCTTACAGCTTAGCGTTCATCCCTAGCTTTTGCTCTACTGTAATAATTTACGTCTGCGGCTTGTGGACCTCTTAACTTTCATTCTCCTCCATCACCTGTTGCCAATTTGGTATGTTCCTATATGACCATTCTACCAAGATGGTCACCGAAAGATATGACACATCCCCTTTATCGTGTCGGGAAGTTGGTGAAGTCCGGCATGGCGATCAACAAGATAATGGCAACATCCCTGTATCCACCATTTCAGCAAGTTACCATTAACCTTTACTGACTGATGTCTGCCTGATTCTAGTGTGACAGGTGTCGCTTACGAAAAGTATTCTCCCTTTCGATCGACGTCTACAAGGAACTTTCAGTCTCAGTTTCTAATCTAAGCTCACATCACAGGTTCCCTGCGACCGGAAACATCCATGTACCTACTGCATCCGCACAGGTCATAATTGTACCTACCCACAAAGGCATAAGCCAAAGGAAAGGCGACAACGCGTCTTCATATCGGAGATATAGTACGCATATACACACGACCCCTGGTAAACACTGCTAAAACTCAGCCTTCTAGTGAGAGGAAGATTGATAATATCGCACAGAAACTTGAAGAGTTGAGAAATATCTTAGGGGTCACGCAAAACTCTAGTCAGACTACTACACCCACGACTGCTCCGTTACCAACTCCATCACACCCAATATTAGCTACGTCCACTGCACCAAAAAGTGAAGCTGCATATACATCATCAATCGATCGCCTCAGCAGCGAGCTCCTTACTCCAAGGTTGGAGCATCAGGGAGAGTCTTCCTTCTCAGCCCAAGCCACCTTCGCCAATAAATTTCTTCAAAATGCTATCATCAACAAGCCGAATGGTATCGACATCGCCGCTGAGATGTCTTCTGTCTTGGAGTTTCTCAGAAAAGCTTTGGGAAGTAACTCAGACCATCAGGAACATGACTACCTATATCCTCACGCTAGAGTCTTTAGTTCGGGACTCAGTCTGCACGACCTTCCTATGCCACCTGTTCATAAAGTTTTCATCTGCCTCAGAATGGCCAAAGGTAATGATGACAATTAGCTCACAGACTTTAACCAAAAGGCCGACTTCCAGGCACAGTCTATTATCTGCCGAGACAATCTGGAGACTATTCTTGCCAATCTGCCATTTCATCAACTTTCCAAACTTGAGACATTCAGTGCCATAATGATAGCTGTACGTGATATTGATGATATATCCCAACACAATGCTAATGCAATTTCAGAGTATGTACTGTCTTGAAGTATGCAAGCCATCTGCGACCTGGGGTTTTGTAGCAACTGCTTCACATAAGAGTCAGACGTTAGCACAGCAAGGTAGCAATGGCTCAAGATTCGCCGGAAACCAGAGCGGTCAAGGTCAAACTATTCTGGCTAATTTACGTGCAAGAAAAAGGTCGTTCTCTGCGAATTGGACGATCATCAACTATTCGCGACAGGGATATCACAATTCCGGTCCCAGGTATTGACTCGCGATCAGAGATAAGCTACTTCTCGCAACTAGATAAGATGAAAGACCTGGCACATTTACAAGGCCGAATTTACGACCAACTCTACAGCCCTGGCGCTTTGGAGCAACCGCAGCATATCAGAACCACCAGAGCAAGGTCTCATGTGGCAGAGCTCGAAACACACGCGGGAAGGGACGGGAGGAGTGAGGTATTGCAGCCTGAGGACCATCCACCCCTTGCTCTATTAGGACGACCGCCAATACCTTTAGTGACCACTTACTGACAAAGCTATAGAAGCTCTACGCAGAGGCCTTGCGCCAGGCAACTAGCAACGGTTTCCTAGAGGCCTTCTTATGCACAGGTAAAGTGAATTGATGGTGCTTCATACTTGAGCCTCCAGTACGATATCGCCGGTACTGAGGTCTGGAGGAATGCTGGTATCATTACCGCTTTCTGGATATTCTTCTCTGTTACGGCTGCCATCGGTTTTGAAGTGAACCTTGCTTCAGGTGGAGGGTCCATGATCTTGTATGATTGCCGAAGTCGGGCAAAGGAGTTGGCTCTGAGAGATGACCCAGAACGCATCACCTCAGTTGCCCTGCCTGAACAACATGACCCTAAACCGACCTTGGCAACCACTTTTACGTTCAAGAATATCAACTACTTTGTCCACCACGAGGGTCATGAGAAGCAGCTCCTGCAGAACGTCTCCGATTTTGTTAAACCTGGTCAGCTCGTGGCTTTGATGGGTTCCTCTGGTGGCGGCAAAACGACACTCATGGACATTTTGGCTCAACGCAAGGACTCTGACCGTCTTGAAGGAAGTATTTTGGTCAATGGTAGGCCGCAGGGTATTATGTTCCAACGGGCAACTGGATACTGCGAACAGAACGACATCCACGAGCCTACTGCAACTGTACTTGAGGCGCTCCGTTTCTCAGCAGGACTACGGCAGCCTTATGAGGTCAGCGAGGCTGACAAGGACGCCTTCGTCGATCAGATCATTGAGCTCTTGGAACTCGAGCCCCTCAAACATGCCGTTGTGGGAGCTCCAGGTCAAGGCCTCTCCATCCATTGTGCTCAACTCGGAAACGACGCCTATACAATCCTCTTTCTTTACTCCAGCCTACAGTAAGACACGGTGTAGGTAGCCACAATCGAATGACAGGAAAGGCTTTCCCGAAGAGGTCATCTAGTCACCACCACGTTGAGATTGGCTTTCGAATAGCGGTTTCGTGTCGCTCAATATCGTTGATAGACAAGTTTTGTGAGTTTCACAAAGGATATGACTTGTAGCTACGACGTAGCAACTGCAGATTGTGGTTAATCGTAGGCCAAAGGTTGCACCTGCTTGACTCGGTCAGCATAAGAAAGCAAACCAGCCAGGGTCCCCACTTTGGGAAGAAAATTGGCTAATGAAGTTAAATGCAGCAGAAAGTAGTTCGCTGCGTTGTTCTGTACATCTTGCAAGGTCTTAGGCTTAGCATATAAGTGGACTGGGAAGGGGTGTGCATCAAATGATATTTGTCTTTCAAGAATAAACCCGATTGAAGGACTCGGGGAAGTGTCATCAGTGTGATTCAGTGACAAGTGTCTCTATTGTGTGAAGGCTAAAGGGGTTTCCATTGATACAATCACCATGCGTCTTGGCATTTTGATGTAGACCCGTCAGAGCACGAGGTCTGAAGGGTGTAAGAATGACCGAATTTAAGTTCTTATTCACCACCCAGGAGCAGCGGTATATAAAAAGACAGGTTTACGCCTAATATACTTTAACGACAAACACTTCAACCTTAACCAGCCTCACAAATCAACAGAAATTTCCTCCAAAACGAACCGCAAACGAATTAACCATGTGTACGCAAGTCAACAACTCTTACAGATGCATCGGGTGCGATGTCGAAATGCGACAGGGTCAAGACTTCAAAATGTGCAGCAAGGGCAGAAAACAGAACAAATGGGGCGCATGTGGAAGGTCTACGGTGGAAATGAAGCCCATACCAGAAGGCACATGTAGCAATTGCCTCAAGAAGCAGAAGAAGTAGCTCGAGCCGGAGCTGGAATAACAGACGGTCTGGAAAGATATGAGGCACTGAAGAAGCCAGAGGCAAGAGTTTAAACACGTAAAGTCCTCTACACGAACATCAAACTTGATTTCCTGTACTTATGATTAAGACTTCATATAGATATCACTAATAAATGGTACACATATATGTCACATCATAATATACAATAGTCTTGTATCGAGTGCATAGATGGATCTTTAATGAAATCATGCCTCCTTTGTCCCATCCTTGTCAAGGCCAGCATTTCCCTCCTCATCAGATATCGGTTTCAGCTCTGAGGGAACCTTCTTTTGCAAGGCAACCCAAACAGCTGATCCAATGATGAGAGCACTGCCGATGAAGCTGGTGGGTAGAGGGATGGTTCCCCAGATAACACGGTCAATAATGACTGCATATACAAGTTGTACGTACTGTTCGCGGGTCAGACATGATGAAGTTATTTGGGTGATAAACGACTTACGATAAGGTTGGTCGCTCTACCAGCTTTTTCCCTTTGTAGACCTTCAGTTAGGAGAACCTGGAATAGAAATCCCGAAACCCCAATAGAGAGAAGAAGCGCCCTGGGTACGTTAGATCTAGTTCAGTTTAAGAAAAATTGACTGTCGACTAACCATTCAGCGAGACTCTTCGGAATCTCGAACTGCAAACTAGGATGGATCATGATGAGGAGGAAGGAGCTGACAGTAGCCAACACGGCAAAGTAATTGACGCTCACAAGGGAGTGAGCTCGTTTTCCAATAACTCGAATAGTTGAGTAAGCTGTTGCTGCAGCGATGGAGCCGAAGATGGAACTGCAAATGGCAACTGTACGCTCCTGGGGTGTCGCCTTGACTGCTGAAAGTATACCTTTGGTGATGTTTTCAACATCAGGGGAGGTTTTCGACAATGAGTCAGTGTATGGGAAGAGGAAAGCTGGACGAGCAACGAAAAGAACGCCTGTAAACGCGATGAGGCCTGCTGAGGCTTCATTGATAGTGAACGGTTCCTATCAAAGTTAGTCAGTCAGAGTGGGCTACGTGTCTCACCATCTCCATTAAAGACTTACACGCAGAGCAACCCAAGCAATAAATGCTGTCAGAGTAGGGACAAGGAACGTAATGACCGTCGCGTCCGACACGTCGAGATATGAAAGAGAGTCTGCCCGGTTTGTTAGCTTAGATTCTTCTCAAGAGCCATTTTTATTCTTACAATAAAGACCAAACAGCCCAACGGATCCAGCCATGCCTCTCAACGCCAATAATCCTCTTACTTCGCGTGGCCCCAAAGGAAAATCGGGGACTTTTTCGCGCCACATATAGAAAGATCCGATTAATGCAGTTGCAAGCATACGAACGAAGATAATCTGAAGAGCGTGAAACTTTGTCTTAAACCCAGTTGATAAGAGCCTTGTTGTCATAGACATCTGTTTGTATTAGTAGAGATTTTAAGGGCGCTCGGGCGGCTTCCTACAATGGACGCGAACAGCTGTGCCAGCAGAACATAGAACAGTCCAATGTTCTGAGAATAAACATCTTGCAACTTCGCCCACGGTGAAGCAAAGTTTGACCCGCTTATCTCGATGGAAGAAGTAAAAGAGCTTGTGCTTGGACTAGGCGAGACAGCTCCGTTGATAGTCTCAGGTGCCAACAAAGTAGAATTCTCTGCCTCCCCCTCATTATTGGCTATTTCGTGAGACATATCTGCGATTAGGAATTAAAATATTTAAAACAACTGCACAGCACGCGTAATTCTGCAGGAGCTGATATTTCAAAACCTTTTACTGAATGGAAAGCAGAGCTGCTGCGGTGAAATGAATGGGAATAAGAAAATTGAACGAGCGTTGGATTTTTTTATTTCTTATTTCTGACCAGGCGCTGGTTCTGTCTGTTCCTGCACTCGTAGTCCAACAGTACTAAACTCAAAACAGCCAACCTAGCAGTGCGGCCCGTAAAAGGAATCTACTTAGCGAGTTACTCCACCAATCGTGGTGAGGTATACAGTTACTAGAGGTCCTTTTAATCTCGGACTATTATTATTCCCTTCCCCCTGCTTTACTCCGATTGGCTGTACATTCTAGCTCAACTACCTAATTTATTAAACTGCCAGGCAATAGGTGTGTATGTCAGGATAGTTTCAGAGAGAAAACAAATGACCCTCCGCAGCACCTATTAGGTTTTATTAAATTGATTTGGTATCCTTCGTATGAGCCCTATATTGGATTGTACTAAAACTTGCTGTCGGGCTGACTTACTAAGTTTTATTAACGAACCATACCCTACATCTCGTTTAAAAAGTCGAATTAAAACCGGTTGCATGTAAATTCAGTCACAACCCTAACTTTCATCCCAGTAGTTAAAACAAACATTGTTTAAAATATTTCAATCATGCAAATATCTCAGTTGTTAAATACAAAAACAACTCAAACAATAAAGAGCTGACAACAATTTTTTACCTTTATGCGTCTTGACGAGCAAAGTTGTTAATCTCTCTCGGTCAACACTCTTCACTGACAGTGTAGAAATTATCTCGTATCATCTCGCAAGCTTCGATACTGACGTGAATTCCTTACCGGAACATAGAGCGTGAAATGCCATCTTCCTACTCACAATAATAGCATCAAAGCACAAGTGGGCGTCCAGAATTCACCTGAAACTCCTTTTCAGCAATCACTTTCGTGTGACGCTTTGATTTCTACTGGGCGTCTCTCTCATTTCGGTAAATTGCTAGATCCCTCGGCTTTCAGCCAAAGTGGTTTCGAACTATTGGCTGTACCACATTCAAAATATTTGGCTTACTTGTGAGATGGGTTGAAACGAACATTCCGAGACTAGACAAGCCTGACCCATACTCCCACCATCCTAATTTTCGAGCCTGCGAGTATGACATGCGGTGATGGGAGACTCGCACACCAATGAATGGTGTATTATCTGCTTGCACTCTGTTTCTTGACAACCAACTAACTGAGGACCAACGGGAAATTGCTGATGTAATTGGGAGATCTAGGCGGGTTCCGTCGCAAACCATCGATGATATCATTGTCTACTCTAAGATCAGAAGTATTGATTGCATCATTAAGCGGCGGATGATTGATGTCTCCCGTACAGTCGATACGACTGTACGCGGTCTACAGCATGCGGCACCACCAGAAGTGTCATTGATTGTCATAAAAACTAGACATGTGCAAAGGAGGTAATTTGTCAGGTTATCATGGAATTCTCGAAAGTACACTCAGAAACAGGGTAAAGATTACAGAGCTAGGGTACATCTAGTGAGTGTGCTGATGTTGATACCGTCAAGTTCAACTGTCTGTCAGTACACTCACTGATCCTGATTACCTGAACCCCGAGTGTATTCCGCTCTGTTCAAGTCGAACAAAGCCAAGTTAGTGACACTCACTATGTTGCCGTCCACCACCCTGAAGGTAAACTCGTCACCGTCACCCCAAAATCCCACGTTCTCCCATGCTGTACAGCCATCGTCAAACAGACCTTCTCCACCCTCGACTGCAGACCGAGGTACGATAGGTTTGGGCTGAGGAACCGCGCGGTATGAAATAAGCTGCGTTGAGCCAGAAACTGACGTTGCGCCGATAGGATAGAGACGAACAAGGATATCATCTCCATAAATCGGACCAGTACCAGGAAAGGTCAAGTTTGCGCGCCATTCTGAGCCATTAATGAAGAATGATTCCAAACCCAGTCCAGGCTGGCCCTCATCGACGGTGATAGTAAGGTTGGATCCGTTCCTTGACTCGTCGACAAAAGTCCCAGGATACGTCCTCTTCGCATTTTCCCAGGCTGCACGTTCAGCGGCAGTAATGAAAGCTGTACCAATAGCATTGCGAAGTGGAATGCGTGCAGCGACAGCACCCACACCCGCAGTGAGGATAGAAAAGCCAAGTCCATGGTCTGGTGAAAGGGCGATGACGGCAGCATAGCCGGCGTTACCCCCAAGTTTAGTATATAGATCGGAAATACGGGTTCGATTAGACTTGGGGGATACTGGAAGAGTAAGTCGGTTGATCTCCCAAGGGGCACCAACACTGGTAGTGAGAGATGCCGTATTGCCTTGGGGTTTCATCCAACGACGGGTTTCGACGGGGTTTAGGATCTCATTGTTCAAAATGGAGAGGCCGATTTTTCGCAAATCGGCACCACTGGAGTACACGCCGCCGGTTCTATGAGATAGATTAGACAATGCTACTAGCTGCGTAAGGGGCGAATAGGAACATACCCTGCAGTAACCTGTCTGTCCTTACCCCATGACGACACCTCCGCAGGTCCTGGAATGGCTAGAACGTTGCGATCCTTGCCCTTTGGTTCGATTGAACTAGAACTGTTGAGCCTCAGAGGGTTCCCAAGAATCGTCTTGATCGCGTCGTTGTATGGCAGTCCGGTAAGGCGCTGTAATACTCCGCCGAGCACCGCGAAGCCACCGTCGGAATATACTGGGACCTGATAAGGGAGGGTGACAGGACGCTTGTTTTCCTTCATATATGCGAGAAAATCTAATCAAAAGGTTAGACCCGATGTAAAGCATGATTGACAACTACGCACCCTCGAACCCGCACCCCGGATTAGTATCGTTCGGACAAGTTGTGATGTCAAGGGCTGCAACATCATTAGTCTGGCACAAGATCATCTTTCATAGTCAACTCACGAGCTCCTCCAGACCCAGCTTGTTGTGACAGTAGAGCGCCAACAGTGACGTCCTCCCAGATGATCCTCTCGTTAGGTTCACTCTGATTGTTACCCGCCAACTCGGGTAAGATCTCAGTCACGGGACGGTTCACGACGTCGAATCCGGAATTGGCAAGGAGAGCATAGGCTGTATAAAGCTTGGATACACTACCGATACGAAAAACAGTCTCGTCATCGAGCTTGCCCGTGGAAAGAGTATCATCGAGTGCTTCTGCAGCGTGATAGTAAGAGTACAGAGACTCGTTAGTGGCAGTCGAGAAGACGTTTATGGCGAAGGATGTGTGTGTTTCGTTGATGATACCAGAGGATAGGATGGATTTGATTGTTGCTGGGAAGTTGGACTCTGCTTCCTGGACGACTTTGAACTTGGAGAGGTCAAAACCTGATGGAAGGACAGGCCCAAGAATGGGACATTCTTCAGTGGGGCGTCCAAGGCCATTGCGAATCAAGCCTAGGGAAAGTAGTGACAAGGATAACGTTTTCATGATGACGATTTTGTTGTGGTGAGGTAGAGTAGTCTGATACTAAGAAATTTAACCCAAAGCAGCCCATCAATTATATTATATAGTAAATTATTTTTTTACATTTACTCAGATCTCCTACGTAACTTGTCAAATACCACAGATCAGCTTTGTTCTTCTTGCAAACTTTATTTCCTCTTTTGGCGGTTTGTGCCGCTATGGTAAAGATCGACACTCGCTAAGCCTTGCTACTGATCGGCGCCACAATTTCCTTTTTATCTGCAAATGCGCCGCTAGGATTCCCTTGGTCGACGACTCACAATCAGGAATCGTGATGAAGCTATTTGTCTTGAATGCTGACCTGCAGCGTGTCTTTCGAAATAAGACATAGGGGAAACAAGTGCTTACAATTTAAGGAGAATCAAGATATTGTCCGATTGAAGATTGTCAGAAATATGAGTAAGTAACTTGAAGGGATAAAATGACCGCTGAAAGTGGCTGTGTCGACTAACTTAATCTGTATGTTTGAGCAACAAGGTACTATTCTAGGAATCTCACTCAGTGACGTCGTAGGCTCAAATTGATTGGAAGCGACAGCGTAACATTTGAGATCCTGGAACAAGCAGCGCCTCTTCCCTTCCTTCCACCGAGTGGTTGATAGTCTTCCTTTACTTCCTGGGTCTTACAGCCGAGGGCAAATCCGTTGTATTATTGTGGTTACACGACGCTACAATACTTCTAGTGCCTGTAGCATTCACTACGAACCACGTTCATGATCAAAATGTGGCCTACAACACAGAAACTGCAACAAATCCTGTCATCATGCATATCCGAACTTCAGAAACTGAACCAGCGTTGTCGTCATCCGCGGAAGTTGTCCCCGCAGGTGCAGCCTGAGTGTCGGTTCCCTGGCCATTGGCCGTTGGTCTACCTTGTGTTGGCACTTCTTCCTGTACACTCGTAGGGTCCGCCGGAGAGAACGAAAGAACACACTCTCCATCCAAAGCAAGTGCATCACCAACGTCATTCGTGACTTCCATTTCGGGACAGGAAAATGTCGCGTCGTCGCCTTGAACTATGACGGTTCGAGTACCAGTCTCCGTAAACGTTTCGGTCTCCCAAATAGTTCGTGTGAAAGTCGTCGTAGGCGTGCAAGATGCTTGACGAGCCAAAAGTCGGCCTACATGACCTACAGTAGGCGCCGTCGGGGCCTCGCGTCGCAGACGAGCAGCGTTGTTCTGAGTAGTCGCAGCTTCGGGGGGCTCGTAATGAAGAACACAGCCATCGTCAAGCTCAAGCGTTGCGCCAACGTCATTCGTAGCTGTCATAGGGACGCAGGTGAACTCAGGAGCGTTTCCAGTATCAGGCTCGATATCAGTAGTGACTCTAACTGTTTTCATCACAGTTCTGGTAGTTGTGTCGGTCGACGTGATACTTCTTGTAGCAGCAGGACATGCTTTACAGTAACCGTCAGATGCACAGTAGCCACTTGGTCGACAGCATTCATTCTCGCAACAAGTTGTCCCCTCTTGACAGGCTCCATTCTTGCAGCATTTCTCTGTTGAAGGGTTCGCGCAATATCCATTTGAGCAACACTCTTTGCCCTTTTCACAAGCCCAAACAGTGCCAGGCCCAGTGCAGCAGTTTGCTTTCTTGGGATCGTAGCACTTGCTATTCCCACACCGCTTCTGACCAGCTGGACAGCATCCACCGCCGGGCATGCAATCGTAGCCTTTGGGACAGTGTATGCTCGAGCTTCCGCAACAGACTGAAGTCTTAGGATTATAGCATCCAGAGGAGCCGCATTTTGATTCACCGCTTTCGCAGCAGCCACCTTCGACGCAGTTCTGCCCTTTCTTACAGGCAATACCGCTGCTGCAGCAGATTTGGGAGGATGGGTAGTAGCATTTGCTTGAGCCGCATTGTTGGGCATCACCGCGACAACAGCCGCCTGGAACACAGGTGTCTCCTTGGGGACAGCATCTTTGACCATTCGAACATGGATCTATTTTTGTGTTAGAGGCTCAACAAGTTAAGCATTAGAATATAGGGATCTAACAGTATCCTGGATCGACACACTGTCGTTGTCGTGGGCTGAGGCCGAAAGACTCCATCTGGTTATTCCCTTCGATCCATTCTGAGAAGTTGGACGCGACGTCTGGGATTAGGATGTTGTTCAGTGCTGCGTCAGCCATAGAGATCATGTCTAGGCCTGTGTTAAAATGTAGCATTTCTCCACTCAAGGCAATGGAGTGCACAGCCCAAAAGGCGAGTGGTAAAATACGGGACGTCAACATCGAGAGGTCGTTTGAATAGTGTGAAGAAAACGATATTGTGTGGCGGTACACTCAGTGTTCGAGCGCGGAATGGGTAGAGACAAACAAGGCTGCTATGGGGGTCTGAGGCCCGATTTATGCTCTCGTTGCCAACTCACATACCCAACCATTACCCCTCTTCCTTAATACAGCCTTGTGGTGTCACAGGGTCTTGTTGGTTGTGCAAATCCCCTGATTGCAAACCATACCAATTTCACTAGACTGTTGATCTGAGATGGCTTAATCTCTATTTGTCCTGCCCTACTGCCCTATGAAGGGTTGTGCCTGAACACGACAGAAACAAGGATAGAAGAGGCACCCTAAATTAAAGGTATGTCAGGGCTTGCATTAGTCTCAGTTGGCGTCGTCTCGTGGCTTCGACTTTAATTGAGATGTCTTCCATCTCAGTGGGCTACTTTATGCTTATTTTAACTAACAGGTTAAGTCTTCAACATACTGGAGAATTATTCAAACAATCCGTTTTTCACATTAACAACTACATAAACAATCTACCTGTTGATGAATTCGGTCTTGATGACGAGGTGGCCAACTGATGATCTTTGTGCGATGGTGTCTCAGCCGCACTCTAACAGGTAAAGTCGATCAGCAAGGGTGCCAAGGTTGAATCCCTAACCCTGCATAACAAACTCGCCCGATTACAGTTGTTGGCTGGAACGTCATAAAGCATTCGGCCTTTGATCAGCGGTCTCTGATCCCTTAATCTCAATGCTAAATCCTGCTGCTTGAAGACGATCTACAAATGTCGTCCCCAGGGTTGAAGGTGTCAATAACCCAGCTCTTAATTGATTGCCGTCTTTGATCCCGAGTTTATCGTTAATAGTTGCTGCAGCCTCTACAGCCAAGATTGCCGCCATGTCCACCAATGCTCCTTGAAAAGCAAATCTCGAAACTGCGACTGGTTCTGCAAGTTCAGTCACGTAAGCGACAGCCTCCCACTCAGCACTTTCAGCCTTACGACTTTCAGATCGGTCTGGGCCATCTCCTGGACTGAATAGTTTTGCACGCAGAAACGATCGAATCCACGGAATAGAAAGAAGAATGATGCCAAGTTTGGTGACGATGTGGATAAAGATTGCTGAGACGTAGCTTTTGGCTGGGCTGTATTCTTTGAAGTTAAATTTTTGACCGTAGGTGGGTCTGTCCAATCCTGCTGAGCGCTGAACAATTGACTCATTCCCCCAAGCGACAAAGGATGTTGTCAAGTTTCCAAGGTGTTTATCGTAGCGATGTCCTGAAAGTCCCTCGGCCGCAGGTACGGTCTCGGTACAAGGCAACAGTGCGGACGTATCGGCATTCAACCATCCACTAATACCATAGTTCTCTGCAACATCAAGAACAGTGTATAATGAACCTCCCTGCATACCAAGCATAGTCATTCTCCCAGCGCAGACCACCTGGGATGCTGTTGACAAGCCACGATCATTGAGGTAGGAGGCGATAAGCCAGGCTACAATATCGGACGGAGCACTGGATCCTGAAACAGCCGGGATGATTGTTGCACCTGAACTGACAGCTAGATCATGGTAGCCATGGATCATTTCTGATATCCACAGCGTCTCAGTACTGAAGTCGACATAATGTGTACCATTCCTAGCACATGCCGCTACAACCGGAGTTGAATAACGGTGGTACGGACCAATTCCATTGATGATAACATTGGTTTCTTTTACTAGGGGATCAAGACCTTGCGCATCAAGCTCAGATACGACGCGAATAACCGGGTCCAGCCTGTCTGGGTTGATGGTCCGTAAAGATTGACGAAGAGCTTCGAGTTTGGTGGGTGACCGGCCTGCGATACACCATTCCATGTTAGATGGACAGGTTCGGGCGATATGTTCGGCACAGATCGTGGCAGTCCAACCAGTCGCTCCGAGGACAGTAATTCTGTAGGGTCGGGAACTCATTATCTATTATCGTAGTGAGAATGGCAGTAATGGAGCCTTTATTTCCGACAATAGTATAGCAGGTACGATTATTCATATATATCGTTACGATCTGTGGAGTCATGGCATATTGTGAATTGATAATTGTAGGAGGCTGACAAATGTAATCACGACCGTGAATGTGAAACATTACCCTTCTAGAGTAGTATGCGGTCAGCATACAACCCGCTGACTGGTTTATGCTTGCCTATCTGGGAAAAGTCCAAGATTCACAGGGTGTAAAGAATGCATGGCAGTTTTGATCACGAGTAAAAGGGACCTCGTATTATTATTTTCCGCCATTAGGTACCCGTCTACCATCTACCCTTGTTCGTTATCATCTCACCAGCCAAGGCATAACCACACGCAATCAATTCTCATAACTGCATTCGAATGTACCTATACTTTCAAAATTAGCAATGCGTGCTGTCTTGTTAATGATGCTAACCAGTCGCTCACACCCCTCTGATTAGCGAGTTGGAGCTTTGTGATGTAGATATACGTGTTAAGTATGCAACGGTTTTTCTAGTCACTTACCATGCAGTTCTCAGCCAATCGACATTGCCAGTAAGTTCGCTTATTATAAAACCAAGAATCTATGCCATTTTTAATAATGTGAGCGCATTTTTCTTCCTCTTGAAGCTTTTGCTGGCCCTAAACCATGCATAGAACTCTCGGAATTCACAAGCTGCACAAAGAGTCAGCTTGGCGAGAATACAGAGTTAACAGTTCAGTTTGACATATTGCATAGAGCTATTGAATGAAATAAATATGAATTATCGCCTTGTGAATCAACTACGACTCGCTCTTAATGTGCCGCGTAAATTGGTCAAGCATACAAATGGCGGTAATCTTATGGAGAGCGACCCTCAATTAACCGCAACTCTGATGCTATTGATGCCAAGAACAAACTATGGATTTTCAGGGGTTTTATTTTATCAGGTGTAGGTGTTTTAGAAGCCATAATTTAAACTTGCCTGCTTCTTAAAAACAGTCTTTTTGTGAATTCTGCATTCTTGATATACATTTCCTTTATTGCAATCATTTGTCTGCACGATGCGTTTCGGCAACGTAGTTTCCGCCTTTGTAGCTCGCGTGCTGGTGACCAGTGGAGCTTCTGCTAGTCCATGCAAGCCCTCGACGGCGTCAAGTGTTTCTACCAGTATCACCGAGACCACTTCCTATCACACAACGTCCACCACAGTGGCAAGTCCCAGTATTGTCGAAACTTACTCGGCGACTCGAGCCAGTACTGAGACCATTACTGAGGCCGCTGGCGAGACCACTACTTGGGTCACCGACGTTTCAAGCGCCATTCCGTCCTCCATCACGTCCGACGCCTCTGAGCCGATTCCGACATTTACACTTGTGGCTGTCAACGCAGCAGTCCAGGCCGAAGTCAACGGCGAGACGTTGAAGTTCAAGACCAGCTATATAAGCCTTCTGACCATCCGACCGGTTCCTCGTGCTTCAGGGGACTTTGAAACACGCTACTTCTCAGTTGAGCCATTGACGAATCGTCTCAAGATGGGCAACGTATTTGTCATTGCCCCTACCTCCCCTGATGGGAGCCTCGGAATAGCTACTGATGACTACCGAGCCAAATACGTTATATGCACACCGCCTCTAGTGGTGGGGCAGAAGCCATCATGCGTTGCTGAAAATTCAGATCGAGATCAGTGGATGATAAATACAGGCGCGGAGAACAGCTTGTTCATTCGAAGTGGAGAGGAAGAATTGGGTCCCGACGATAGCTTTGATTTTCTTGACTTGTTAGTTGGATAAAGCCATGCAACAGTGAATCTATAGAGAAGTGTGTTTGTGCAGATCGAGCATAGGAACGATAATAATTATCTACAAAAGGTCCAGTCTCTGGATATCAAACGGTAGCTTCTGGCAGTAGCATATATTTCTGATATCCCCTCATATCCTGGCATTTATTGTATGCCACATTATAGATTGTTATAGAGGCCAGATAAGTATCTACTATACCTCACCACTTCTAGGTGGGCTAGTAAGTTACTTTAAAAGTTTGTTGTTGTCAGCAGCTATTTTGCACCCAATAGAGCATGCAAAAGAGGATTTAAAGAGCCTTATTTTTCTATCTTGTGAGGAGCCTCGTGACCACGTGATTCATGCTCGACTAATCAGCGAATTGCATCCTTCAACATTTATATATTATTATTATTTCCTATTAATGCTTCATATCTATACAGGCTCTCTGGACTTATTCTAAGAGTTATATAACTATAAACTGCTTTTTTTAGAGATGTCTTTAGAAAACTCAAGATTGCGGTGGTTTAAGGGGATTTATTTAAATAGTTACTTATGATAAATAAACTGCAAAGTCCACTACTGAGTCCATACGGTATATCATCACCACTCATCACTCTTATAACCTTTACTTCAGAAGTCTCCAAGATCCAGTCTCGGCCCAGATTCTGGCATACCACTGATGCAACTCAGTCATCCAACCAGGCATAGGTCCCTTGTTTCCCGCAACTTTGCCCTCGCTCGAGAACAAGATGCTCTTGAGTCGAAGCTCAACCTCCTCATGTGTCTTGTCAATTGTGGCGCTGATCTGGAATAGACCGTCTGATGGACGCGGTGCTTGGTTGCGGGGTGAATCGCCACAGCGCACAGTGATGGATGTAGCAGTCTTCTCCACAACCTCAAAATGGTCAGTGATGGCGGTACCTCTGTCGTAGGTGCTTGTGGAAAGCTGTTCAGGATCCCAGAGTTGTTGTTCGGTTTCAGGACCACGCCACTTGAAGCTGAGATACCTGCGCTGGACTGCGTAACCTAAAAATGCTGATAAGTATGACATCAAAACTTCATGATAAGGTACTTACCCCAACCACTCCAAATGCCACGGCAAAACTCGAGCGCCAAATCGCCGTTCTTCTGGAGAAGCTCAGGCCGGACCTTGTCTAATGGGATTCTCTTGATCACGACATCCTGAGTCGCGGGGTTTCCATTGGGATTGGCCCTTCTGAAGAGCCTGGAGGACCAAATGGGATCATTGGCTGGGAGCGGGGAGATGACAGGATTTTGCGAGGCGAGGTAAGCTGCAGCTGTGGATGTGCCAAGCAGACCCGGTACAATGGTTTTTCTCACTATGCGAAAGATGCCCATGATGAAGGTTGCTGTATGAGGTATTTGGTGATCGTGTTGAGGTTGGTTCCAAGTGAAAGATAAGAATTAATCGGCATTTCTCGGTCGGGTTCCTAGTGGGGAAAGGCTGATTTTACCCGCTTTTCTATTGGACAAAACACATCGGGTAATGCGACCAGGTGCATAAGATCACAAATTGTGACTGACGCAGTTGCACAATGGGAATAGCTTCAAATCACATGCTAAACCCGCCGATTACCCTACAACAGCTTTTATTGTGCGTATACTAAACATCTGTCCACAGCATATCGAATGATCTCAGTCGAGCTTTGCTAACATAAATCGAATTCGTAGAACTAAGTGATAAAAGTTTCAGTGCCATCCTTACCTCCACAATTTAATCGCCTCGTTTTTTATTTTAGTTACACTGTAAATCGAGGTTTTTCTTACTGGCGTTCGACTTGTGATGCATGGATGGCTTTTAGCAGCTGCTAGTGTTAACAGAAATAGTTTAAAGGGAATTTAAATAATGAAAATTTTAATTTGTTAACTCTATTACTAAAAATGCACACTGATATATTCCTTGAAGCGAGGATTGAACGGTGACTAAGATTGAATAAAGACACTGGATAAAAGGATTGTATAAATCTTATAAGCAGATGGCTATTGGAAGTGTAAGTCTATTGACGCTTTACATTGTACTGCATAAGGGAGGGAAATAAATTTCTCCAACCAATTAATACAAAAATAGTTGCCACAATTGTAGGGCTCTTACAGAAATGCCCTCAATACTTTCGGCAAAGGCCACGCTTGACAATCTTTAAACATCCTCACCGTCCTACCCAAAGCCTCTCTTTCCCAAGGATCAGTAAAATAGCTACCATACATTTGTATAGCCAAAGTAGCATTTACGAGACCAGGCTGTGTATCCGGATGCTGCACTGCTGTACCACACACCTCCAGGACCAAGGCCCTAACTTTTCCTTCTGCTTCACGATCTGCGCCACGAACGTCTTTTTCCTGCCTGAAAAAAGTAAGTGGATACTCAAGTAAGTCAAATCAGAGGTGTCTCACGATAGAAATGGTGATTCGGCAATTAAAATCATCTTTGCGATCATCATGTGCTGCATGCCTGTGAGAGCAATGGGTGATGCGAACCACATTGTTGGGAACACCTCTCCAGAGACCTTGTCGGGTGGTCGGTATAATATAGGTGCGAAACGACCAGTGACATATTCGTCCAAATACTTCTCCTGCTCTTTGAGGTTTTCTTCTTCAAGTCAGCCGCCTTCCATGAGTATGTGGGCTGCATACTCACGCCACCCAGTTTCGGATCTATCACTGAACAACCATTTTGCAACCTGGTTAGTATGAGACACCAGCTTGTTGGCAGGCGATATGTCTACCCACTCAGCAGGCGGCTCAACTATCTGCGGTGGGTAACCTTTTAGTAATGAATAGTAAACCTCTTGTCTCAACGCAATCCAGTATGAAGCGTTCAATAATTCCCTTCGATGACTCAAGTCATCGGCCGTTAAGTTTCTGAGGACCGCATTCAGAATCGCTAAGAAGTTGACGCCTTCGTCGAAATCTATTTCAGAAGTAGTCTCTTGGTCATGGTCGTCCAATTCTTCAAAGTGACGCAGTATCACAGCCATCGTAACGATAAGCTCTCGGATCTCTCCGTCCTGAGTAGTATGGAAGTCTTTGAGAACAGAGATGCATTTGAGCATGTATTCCACAGCCGACCCAGGAGTGAGGTTTGGTAGAGGCTGACCACGGTAGATAAAACCCTGTGGTGTTTTGTATCTCTCGAGGCGAGAGAGGTGGCGGGAAGACATGGCTAAAATGGCATTAAGAAGCGGAGGATAACGAAGGGCTCTTTCTGGAACGATAAGTTGGTAACGTCGTTGAGGGTCAACGAGGTCAAACTGAACATTTTAGTGACCGTACAGATGAATTATAGATGAATGATTATGTACCCAGGAGGATAAATCCTCAATAAAGTATCGTAGAAGGCATGCTTCTTGGATGCCCTCTAACGGTAAGTCTCTTCCCTGTGGTGGGTCAAGCGTATGCAATAGACCTTCCCAAGAGGGATCCCGTTGAGAAAGATCGAGATTGCTTCGAAAGGGTTGGGGATGAGATGAAGGAGTTTGATTGTCTCTAAAGGATATCAGGCTGTCCAAAATTCTTGTGTCAGTAAGAGATGAAGTCTGCAGTGCTAATGCTACAGTGTCTCGTGTACCGTCATGATCAGAGAGGTTGCTTTGCGGCCGGTTGACAGGTGTGTCTGTTATCGAATTCGACGTAGTAGTCTGATTGTCAATAGCGATCCTTTTTATAGGACGTCGAGGACCAGTCTGAAGACGGACTTGCCAACAGCTCAATCAGCAACCCAACTTGTTTCTGTCCAGGAAAGAGACCTACACTCTTTGGCAGTGCTGCTAACCCAACTCTGATGCCCTGAGAACTGCGCGTCGTACTTTGCCGATGAGCCTTGTCTAAATACGCGACCGTGATGAAGGACACACTCTAACCCTTTGGTTTTACAACGATGACAGCGTTCCGAAGTTTGATCACCTAAATGTAAGCGATCAGTCTCTAGAATCGTCTCATAGTGAAAAGGAAGTCACCGACATTTGAGATGCTTGTCTGGAGTGATTGACTACCGTCAGTCATATAACTTCTCTTCTGTTGGACTCCATTGCCCTACTTTTGCACTCTAAACATGGTTTCTTAACTAAAGGCATACTGTGACCTGGGTCGCGTCGCTGGAGCTCGGGTGATGATGGATGGAGGAAGCTGGGCTAAGCAACATCTGACGCGGGGTTCATGATGCCATCGGCAGGAATTTCTAAATATAGATATTGTCTAGGTTTAGCAAAGCATTCTTATCATTTCTTCCACAACTTAATGCTATCGCTTTCGATACGCATGACCTAGCCTGCAAACATCAATAATTCTAAGAATAAATCCGATACTCTGGCAGCCCGACTTATGCACGGCACCACATCTACGAGTGGCAACCTCCTCTGACATAGTAACAACGAGCAGAGGCTCGGGTCAGGTAATGGATCGCATGGTCGCAGAACTGAAAACGACTTGAGTCTGCACGCGCTTCAAATTGAGCCCCCCCTCCTCTTGAACATGAGTCATCTGTCACGACGGAAATGCCTGGATATCATCAAAAACCGATCCGAAATGCAACTGATAATCTGGGAATTTGTTTACGGAATATTGACGAGAAGTCTGAACGTACGATCAAACGCCGGATTCCAGCGTCCAACTCCAATTTTTATGAGTTACGGCGCCCAAGACGAGCGACTGAGTACGGAAAAATGACTTCGAATCTGGCCTCGGCTCTCAGACTACATCAATGTGACATAATGACCCTGCCCGCTGCATTCAGAGTAGCTCAAGAGAGTCAGTCCCGTAACAACCGTATGGTAGGTAAACGAGGTCACCAGTTTCAAAAGCAGAAAGTCGACCCTAAATACTACAAGTTAATGCAAAAGGTTGGAATAGAGATAAACACAAGCGCCACAAGTCAGAGTAACCCGAATGTGAGCATAGGGTACGTTCACAAGGGTACATTCGGAATATCTACTCTATTAAACTTGGGGTTTAAGATATTAGCTTGCCTAACATCGAGGACATTTTAAACGATAATCCTTCCTAACGTCGAGACCCTAGATGCTGTTCGTTAAACCTCAGGTTTTGCCTTATGTTACATGTAAATAATTTGCACATTCAATAATGATAGTACAGCATGACCTTACAGCTTCCCCTGAGAGCATTTCAGACCAAATAAACTTAGATTTAAACAGTGAACGCTGTTGACAATAGCTTGCTATCCATCGCTGTAACAAACTCGGGGTCTGATTTTATTGTTTTAAGGTACCAGATCATATCTAGTTGATTGACTTCGACTTTAGGTTCTGATCTTCACAACGCATTGTTTCTGAAGAACGCATAAATGACCCTAGCTTGTGGATTTTACAAAGATACGGATGGCCTAGCCCCCGTCAATCCTGCTCAGAGGATCAACCTGTCACCTTCCCCTGCAAATTATAACGAATCATGCTCGCTTCTTCTCCCAAGGTGGTGACAGATGACAGCGCACTTCTCTAGGCCCCTCCGCTGCGATTTTTACACGTGGCGCGTGCAAAAGAACCTCGGCCTCTGGTTGTAAAACATGAGAAGATCGTCGTCCGTGGTTGCCTGTGATCTCATCTCAATAATAGCAATAATAGAAATTGAAGCTGATGAGAACTGCTACGTCATTGTCGGCAGAGGTTATCTCTATCTCTGCTACACACTTGAAATTCCGCGAATAAGGTATGGCAACCGAGTTAGGGGTTTGTCTCAGGTAAGACTGCTGACCCTATTCAAACAGGACATTTTTCACAAGAATGCAAAAGATATTTTGGTGACAAATTCAATTGTAGCAGCTTCTACAGTAACTTAAAGTTGCTACTCCAACATGGAGAATTGACTAAACCTGTCTTTTATAGCCACCTCAAATCCTCCCCTGGAAAGATCAACCAGTTAATGAATGACATCTCGACAAAAAAAATCAAGCCAGCAAGACGTAATACAATTTGGGCATGCGTCTAGCACCGCTTAGTGTTCGGTGATGGCGTTGGTGATGTAAACACCCTGCCAGGAAGCGACCTTGGGGGACTCGTCGTGGCTGAACTTGGAGACAGAAATCTGGGGTAGACCCTCCTTGTTGACCTCACGTTCCTCGGCGGCTACGACCCTCAAATTGAACTTGTTGGTACAGTATTCATGGAAAGAGGCAGAAATGGACGTGTTGGGGCGGATCGTATACTTGCTGCTTCGGTCGTCGTCTGTACCTGCAAATAACACCTAGGGTTTGGGTTTGTTCTTAACAACCTCAAAGCCTTCCATAGTATCGAGAGCATCGCGAATCTCTTTCTTATACTTCGGAATACCAGCAGAGTAACAAACAGGCTCATAAATCTTGCCTGGAATCGATCCACCCATATATCTACCGTTATTAGTATAAACCTCTTTATCAAAGTTAGGTATTTACTTACGTTGAGCGTGTAGTTGGGAAGAGAGATTTATTATTCAGGTTGAGAATATGCTGCTTCCATTCTTTACCGGCCTTCTCCGTGGGATTGATGTACTTAATGTTATTAAGTGTCATCTTGTCAATGGCGTCTACAATCCAGCGGCCTTGTACGGAGACGGATGTAGGGCCATTGCTGAGAAGGGTCGGGCCGTGAGGGCCGTAGATATGGAACATATTAGGATAGCCAGGGGTAGAAACACCGAGGTAGGTCTTGACTTGTAAGTATGCATTGGGAGGGTTTAGAGGGTTACTCACTGTGGCGCCAGTCTTCCATTCCTCCTCAAGCTTGGTGTCGTAAATGCTTTCGAGGCCAAGCTGTGTCATCACTGAATCTGTTAGCAGAATCACCCATCTCTCATCATATCGCACCTACCACCAGTGACAACATCCTATCAAAATTAGCGTCGTCCATCAAAGCTCTTAAGGTGACCTACAAATCCAGTCGCCACAGCAATAACATCAAACTCATGGTGCGTCCCGTCCTCCAAAGTAATACCCGTCTGAGTAAACTCCTTGATCGCGTTGTTCCTGAGATCAACAACATCCACATTCTCCCTGTTAAACTGCTCGTAGTAATCATACTCAAGACAGGGTCTCTTGACGCCAAAGTAATGTGGCATGTCCAGCGGCGCAAGAAGATCTCTCTTCTTGAGGTCGCCGATCCTGTTGCGTGTCTTCTTAACCCAGAACTTATACGATTCCTTGTTCGCCTCGGCGTTGAACAGGTTGTCCTTGTACAAAGCAACCCAATATCTGAAGCCGCCATCTGCCCAGACCTGCTCGTAGAACTTCTCACGCTCCTCGGGGGTGTCGTCAAAGGTGTTCTTCTCATACCAGTCGTAGTGGAAGCCAGCAAAGCATTCTTCGCGGTAGCGGAAGAGCTCGGGGTAGAACTTCTTGGCGGCGTTTTGTTCCTCTGCCGAGGGATACTTGCGCCGCATAGGGACGGCGAGGTTGGGGGTGCGCTGAAAGACTTTCAGGTGTCCGGCTTCAGGACCCCAGGCTTGTGTGATCTGGACTCCTGATGCGCCGGTGCCGATAATGGCGCAGCGCTTGTTCGTCACGTCGACTTTTTCATCGGGCCAGAAGGACGAGTGGTGGATCACGCCTTTGAACTTGTCCATACCTGGCCAGTCGGGAATATATCGACGAGCAGCCTGGAATGTCAGCCAGTTCCCACATCTTCAGCGACATTTGGGATTACTTACGAATCCAGTACCCAAGACGAGATACTTGGCCTTGGCAACACGACCATCAGCGGTGCGAATGTGCCATCGTCCACTGTCAGTGTCGAAATTGCCTTTAACAACAACAGTGTTGAAAGCAATATCCTTCTTGATATCAAGGACCTTATCAACATGGTCAAAGTATGCACGAAGGTCAGCATACGTAGGATAATTGCATGGCCAGGTCCAAGTGTTATAGACTTCTGGCCACTGGAATTCGTATTCGGGCACTTCAGAGTCAACACCAGCGCCGGGATAGCAGTTCCATCGCCAAGTGCCCTGTTTTGTCAGATTTAGCAATGAGATGGTAGAAATGAGTTGGACTTACACCAATGTCGTTACCGGCTTCGTAAACGACAGTCTTGTAACCTTTGTCACGGAGAGTCTTGAGCATGAAGATACCAGCGAAGCCAGCACCGACAATAAGAGCGTCTACTTCGAGAGAGTCGGCATAGACACCTTGATGGCCATGATGCTCGACGGAGTAATCCGTAAGCTCAGTGTTGAACTTCTTGTGAACTGGGATATTCTCGCCCATTGTAGATCTTGTTGTAAGATAGTGCTTGAGTGATTGTGTTTGAAAAGCTAACATATCGGGACATACAAACAGCTTTATAAAACTCATGCCCCACGCGTCCCTCACCATAAAACTGAAACAGATCATCCCTCCAAAACCGCACGGTAGCATTATGGGAAAAGCATGAATTCTGGGCTCCGTTCCGCGCTGCACAAATTGCGTACCCGCGTCCGCCCCATCACACCAGACAGTAGCTCATCCACGCTTAATAATATATCTAGCACAACTAAATTATATATACCTGCCGAGGGCAGTATAGATATCCCACTTTGCCTATATAGGAAAGTGCCCTCTAATTAGCCTATTTTAACTGACTTATAAGGAAATAATAATATTATAATTATATTATCCCAGTTGAAAATACAGTTAA
>JAAVUI010000404.1:0-61603 GCA_014899075.1 Fusarium goolgardi
ATTTCTTCGATTTTCAGGGGGAAGTTAACTATACCCTCCGGGGGGCCTCCTGGGCCTCCCCCTTGAGCGGAGGCCAACCTTATCCCTCGCCCATGGCCTTGGAAAGGTCTTCTAGCAGCAGCTTCTCTCCATACAACCTCGAGCTTACACAGAGAGGAGTACTTCAGTATATACCTCTTGCATTTTCAGACGATCTAGATTCTAGTTTGGTCTGAAAGAGGAAGTAGAGTATAGGTCTTGATGGACCAGTCACCGATCTAATAGTTAAGATCCAGCTGAATGTCAGTCCTTGTTCCACTAGTGCAATTGGCAGGAGGCTTATAATTGAAAGGTAGAGACGGAGGGTACTTCTTACCACTTCGATAGCGTCACTGACCTTGTGCTCGACTTTGCCTAATGACTCCAATGCTGTTATGCTGCTGATATTCATAGTTACACGCTCAGTGGTATCTCTGAAGTATTTTTCCTCTTTTCTGTAGTTCCTCTTCTTTCGTTTTTCGTTTTGTTCTTTTTTTTTTTACTTCCCCTTGTCTTCGAATTTGCTTTCTAGACAACCACCAACTGGAAGTTTGCTTCCCAAATTTCAACATCGACACCGTCAATTTTCCATTTGGCAAGCAGTTCATTCATATCCATAGCTCTTGACGTAAGCTCACTGGTTCTGAAATCATTTTCTTTGTCATCGGCGCAAGGAGGTGGAGTCATTACAAACAACTTGATATTCTGCTGGTCCTTGACTTGGCACGCCTCGATCGATAGTCCTGGAACGTCTTCGAACATACGGTAGATCTCGTCATGTATGCCCGTGATGTCTATCCATTCACTGAAAGGATTGAGACTCACGGCCTGGAGGTCGCTTAGCACACCATTCCAAGGTTTGGCTTTTGGATTGGACTGGGTGATGAGTCTTGCATAGACATTTTTCATGTGCTTGGCGTTGTTTGTTAGCTGGCCGGTCTTTGAAGGGCGGCGGATGAAGTACTGCCAGACACGTTTATCCGTCCACTTGGCTTTCTTTTGGACAGCACGCTTCTTGGCCCGAGTCATTTTCGCAATTTTTTCCATCTTTCCGTGTCCAGTAGTACCAAATGCAAAATGATCAAGAAAACCACCTTGTCCTTCCCATGGTCGATGGCTTGGTGCCAAGTCAACTTGCGAAGGTGCCAATTGTCCAAATGGTTGAGGAACACACCCGCTGATGCAAGTTGCTAGAGAAGAAATAGCTCGGAGGGTGATCTTGAAGAGAGGGTATGCATCTGAAGACCATACTTTGATGACGTATTTGTCAAAGTCGTTCTTGTCATCGAAATGGTTCAACGCATTCGCCACTCCTAGCAGAACTTGTTGACACACTCCTTTGTACGCGACCCACGCAGAGGTATAGATGTTTGCTACATCTGTGCAAGGAAAGGGTTGAATATCTTGCATATCGCCGAGAGGAAGGTCGGGTATTTCAGTGCTTCCGTTATTCTCATTCGCAACGGCGCAATTGTAGTCCTGTTCGAGTTGGGGTCCTGCGTTGATCCCAACTTCCTTGAAAGACTGAACGAATTGATCGACTGATTCATTCTCTCTCGCCGTACCGATCCCGCCAGTGTGTCCTCCCCCGCAACCGTACATTTGCTCTGATTGCTCTTCGTATGGCAAATAAAGGGGCCAAGACTGTGGAGGGCGGAGGTCGTTTTGAGAATCACACGGCATGTCCAAAGCTGGATCATTTTCTCTTACGCGATCTGGCGGGGCTGAGGGAAAGGCCAAGTCCATCGGGTCAACAGATGCCATGTCAAGCGTTTGTCGCAGCGCCTGGTTTGCCATTACATCACTGTAGCCCCAGTCCGTGAGCTGGAGCATACCATTTGTAGGCATCTGGCTTTCGAGATGTGGTTCATGTCCAGCATCTGGATCGCCTCCCAGTCCCTCATCTAGAAAATTCTGGCCAGTGCCTGGTTGGTGGTCAGCAGGCGAAGGTGGTGGAGGTGGTGGAGGTAGTGGCTTGAAAGCGTCATGGTAGGATTTCAAGGTCCGGCGTATTTCTTCTAAGACGGGCTGGGCCCGCTCATCAATGCTCTTTAACATTTTTTGCAAAGATGTTGGTATGGCTGGGAGGCTTCGGTGGACGGAGAAAATAGAAAGAGAAGAAAAGGGAGAAACAAAGTGGGAGGCGTGGTTTAAATAATGATATAAACCAAAGTATTGTTCTGCCAACAAAATAAATTGTAACTTTGTCTACCAGGGAACGATACCGTAAGATTCCGCTGCCTCAATCACGCTTTGAGTCACGTCCAGAAGCATTGACCGCGTTAAAATCCATGGCGACTGTCGACATCTTGTTGAACTTTTTACATCTCCGCGAAATTGAACACCAGTTGTACCCCTCTCCGACCTGCGCAAATTGACTCACAGAGTCTTGGTATTTTGTTATCTACTAGGCTGTGCTGAAGGAAGAAGAGTTGGGTTGCTTAGCAGGTCTCACGTGTGGTGAGAATAAGGTTGCGCTTGAAGCCCTGTTGAGGAAGGGAACAGCCAGCATCACACTTTTGAACTCAACCCATCAGATAACTCTCTTTATTAACAGCTCGCTACCATTGCGTTTGATCACACGGAAATGCGCGGAAATAAATGGGGTATCCAAATATAAATTTGAGGCTATGCGAGGTCTATTTCTGAGCTAAAGCAATCCCAGTCAAATCTCCTAACTCGGCAAACAAGACAGTTTTTGTCTGGGTCTTCAAATCGACCAAATACACACCACCCGACAAGTCGCTCACGTACGCTGTCGAGGCCTTCTTGTCCACTGCGAGCCCGATTGTCTCATGGAATCTCTTGGCTAGAATCTCTCGCTCAGAGGCATCGGCCTTGGGAGTCCCACCCACGAATGCGCGGTTGAGCGAGTTGCCCTTCGGCGGGTCTCCACGGTCCGTCCAGTATAGTGTCTGCGTCTCCTCGTCGATCTCGAGGTCGATGGGCTCGGGTAGGTTGACGAATACAACTTGGACTTCCGATGGGTTGTCGATCTTGGCGCGGAAGATACGACCTTGGCTTCCCTTGGGCGATCCCTTTTGGGACCAGTAAAAGTAGCCATTTGTCTCGTCGACTGTGATGCCTACACACCATCGACACATATCCTTCTTATCCTCGGCTGTCGATCCGGTGGAAACAAGGACCTCGATATCAGATCCATCGAGGTTGCAGCGAATAACCTTCATGCCCTCTCTATCACACCAATAAAGCTTTCTGCTTTTTGTCGCGATGGTAAGTTGCTTTGGAGTATGGACACCAATGTTACCTGACTCAACGATGATTGTTCTCTCGGAGCCGTCTAGTCGCGAACGTTCGATGGAGCCATCGTTCGACTTGAAGGTAGGGCCCATGTTTGTCCAGTACATCCAGCCGTTGTCGTGGTCGATAGCGATGCCGTCGGGCATGGTGGACATGTTGTCGAAAATTGTGCAAAGGTCTGAGCCATCGGTGTTGCATGATAGAATGCGACCCTTGGGATGGGGGAAGTTGATGAGGTCTGTGTCGAGGATGTACAGACGGGGGAGACTTAGAGAGCCCATGGTGACGGATGTGATATTATTGATAATATTAACGTAATGTATAGCTGATGAGACACAGAAAAAAGAGAAATGGTGGTAAAAGTAGTGCAGACACGGAATGTATAATGTGGTGGTAGATGACTGACAGGAGAGACGATGGTATTTACAGCATTTCCCATTTCAAGACTACGTAGCCCCCTGTATTTAGTAGCGCTGTACAAAGTATTTAGTATGACCTAACACGGTAAATTTCTAGAATCCTTCATCATAGCGTCTGGATCGGAGAACAAGTGGATGTCACTAAAGCCGTGCTCCGTGCAAAGCTCGCCATCCACGAGATCCGATAGTCTGCCGGAGCTACCACGAATAGTGGAGACCTTCAGGGGATGTGGAGAACATTTTCACCGACACCGGATCCACTGCGGAATCATGATGTATGACGTAATATGACGATCGGGATAAAACTTTGATCGAGATGCAGGGTAAGCTTGGCAGGGTGGAAAACATGATAGATTTCATCTCTTCGGGAGGCATACACAATATTCTAACAGCATGCGCTCGAGTGAGAATGTGGCTAGACAGCCGGAGGAGGAAGGCAACGTAATTGATGTATGAGAATAATTTGGAGTTGAAGGAATAGTATAATCATTTACTAGTCAGCGGGATATACATTGTATAAAACTTAGTCTTGGATCACAACAATTGCCTAGAACAGCGTGAGATTTATTAACCGTGAAAGTGAAATGACATTACAATTTTACAAAATTAGTCTAAATATGTCTTCGTCGGGTAAACCTCTCAAAACTACGCACTCGCTTCCTTTGCACCATTGACATATCCATCCCAGTCTTTCCTAACATTCAACAATCTCACCAACTCCTCGTCCCTCTGCTTGACCAAATCTCCATACCCCCTCTCGTCAATCGCCGTCCTCGTCCCCTCAATCCACTTGGTCTTTAAACTCTCATCAACGACCGGATTCTCGGGCGCGTACCACGTCTGTAGTGGCCCCAGCAAATGATCTGCGAAATGCTCAATTCCACCCTCTCCACCTCCAAGATGGAACAAAGTGTTGGGTCCCATGACACCCCAGCGTAGACCGGGTCCGTAGGATACGGCATCGTCAATGTCTTGTACGTCGCAGACGTCTTGTTGTAGGATGTGGAAGACTTCGCGCATGACGGCTGCTTGTATACGGTTGGCAACGTGGCCGGGAACCTCCTTCTTCAAGTGGATGGGTTGTTTGCCCATGTCTACATAAAACTCCATCGTGCGTTGAATGACTTCGGGTGATGTTTGCCTGCCGCCAACGACTTCGACAAGAGGGATAAGATGGGGCGGGTTAAATGGATGTCCTACAACACATCGTTGCGGCACTGCGGCAGCAGTCATACCCTCTTGGATAGAGGAGCAAGTCAAACCGCTGGAACTAGTCGCGATAATAACTTGACTTCCAAGCATCTCTCCCATGTCTTGGAAAAGCTTGCACTTAAAGTCAATTCGTTCAGGACCATTCTCCTGGACGAAATCGGCATTTTGCAACGCGTCGCTCATTGTGGTTGTGAAGACGACATCTTCAGGCTTGGCATTGCTGTTCTTGACCAAGCCGATGGATGAGAGCACAGGGAGAGCATCGCGGATGAAGTTGCGGAGATATGTCTCTGAGGCAGGATTGATGTCGAAGGCCTGAACTTTGAGACCTTGGGCGAGGAACAGGGCTGACCATGACGCTCCAATTGCGCCGCAACCGATAATGGCGACTGTATTGATTGACATTGTGTAGATGAGATGAATTGAATGACGTGATATGATGAACAAGACTTTACAATGACAGAGTTCACTTCATCCCGGATGTAATGGTATTTATCTAATCTTCAGACATGGCAATCAAAATTCCATCATCTATTTCTGTCTCGCCCTGTCTTAATTCCGCATGTTTCCATCGTCGCGCTTTCGGCATTCAATCATGTTAGCTTCGTCATGCGTCGGTAGTTCAAAAATTAGGAGGCACCATGACATCGAAGTGTCGGATCGGAAGCCGAAAAGTCTAAATCAAGTTTTCCACGTGGTGGAGGCGAATGGAAGTTTGAGTTCCTGATCAATCACAGTTCTTTTTACTTTTACCGCCTCCCTCGGGTGCAAGAAAAACAACGGGAGGACTTGCACAAAAATCTCGCCGATCTCCCACCCAGATGCTTCCGCCGTTTTTCTTGACCCTCCCCCCTTCTAGAAAAATTCTAGGAAAAATTCAGACCCATCGTCTCCACTCTGACGTTGGGATCTGATGGAATTGTTTCCGCGTTTGAGCCTCATGTTGCATTGAAGCCGCATGTTAGCATCTCCACATCTACCGTTGCCACGTCCACTTGTTTCGTCGCAAGATCCGCTCGCGCTCGCGTTTTGAGATTACCGACTTGCTTGTCTTTCGGGATGATCCGTTTGAGGGTGATGCAAATGCCGACGACACTTGAAGATTGTGGATAGAATTCTCAAGGCAATGCATGAAGGGTTTCAAGTTGCATAAATACACTCCGCCGCTCGTACACTTGGTGACAACAAACATCTCAGCATATAATACCTTCCAATACTCTATTCTTCTCATCTTTTCGAAACATATCCTCTCTCTTCTTTTTCAACAACAACTCACCTCATCCTTACTTCACATCTAAATCATGTCTCAAGAATCAAGAATTCCCGACATCTACGGTCCAGGTACACACACCGACCGTACCTTTACCCCCGTTCCAGAAGACACACAACGTATCTTCCGCCTCATCGCCTCTCAGACTCCCGGCTTCACCCAAGATGAGGAAATCCTCTCAAAGGTCAAGTTCGAGGGCGAGTCATTTCCCGTGATTCCCGGCCCCATCAAGGCCGTATCTGTCGCCGCTTCTTTGCATGCCATGGCTGGTGTCTTGGCTGATGAGATCCTTACCATCCGTGGCGCCGAAAACAAGCAGCGAGAAATCGCTGTAAACACAACACAAGCTGGCCTTTGGTTCGGCAATATCGCTACTGCCTACGTCGATAACAAGGATGCCCTCTCGCTAACCAAGTCTGGAGAGCTCAAGAAGCTTTTGCCAAACTGGGAGCAAGGATGGGTTGATACACCGCTCAAGTACCGCACCACGGGTCTCTATCCTACTTCCGACCCTGGAGTATGGTACTCGCTCCACGGCTCAATGAAGGCCGAGCCCGTCCTCAAGTCCATCGGCGTTGACCCCTCTGAGCCTATCTCCTCCAACGAGGAAGCCGCTGCACACATCGCCAAGTTCACAAGCAAACTTTCTCCCGAAAAGCTTGAGCTCACCAACCTTCTCAACGGTAACTGCGGTAGCATCTGCTTCACACCCAAGCAGTGGAATGAGAGTGAGATGGGCAAGTCCCTCGCTGCTCACCCTCTCATCAACGTCAAGGCTCAGCACCAGGCTATCCCTACACCACCCGTCGCCTTCCCTCCCCTTGACCCATCCGACCAGCGTCCTCTTGCTGGTGTCAAGGTCGTTGAGATGACCCGTGTCATCGCTGGACCTCAGATTGGTGCCATTCTCTCTTCCTTTGGCGCTGATGTTATCCGCGTCAACCCCCCTCACCTTCCCGACATCAACATCATGCAGCTCACCCTTAACGCTGGCAAGCGCACCATTGCCATTGATCTGCGTAAGCCCGAGGAAGCCGCCCTCATCAAGTCCCTCATTGCCGACGCCGATGTTTTCATCCAGGGCTTCCGCATGAACAAGATGCCCAAGTACGGTCTTGGCTTGAACGACATTCTCAAGATGGCTGGTGAGCGCGGCCGAGGTATCGTGCATGTTTCGGAGAACTGCTACGGTCCTGATGGATACTACGCTGAGCGACCCGGCTGGCAACAGATCGCCGACGCAGCTGCTGGTTCCGCCTATGTCACTGGCAAGTCCCTCAAGCTGCCCAACAACGAAGTTGTACTGCCTTCCCTACCTGTCAGTGATATGACCACTGGTGCTATCGGTGCTGTCGGCACTCTTCTTGCTCTCCGTGATCGTGCCACCAAGGGTGGAAGCTACGCTGTCCATGCCTCGCTGGTCGCTGTCAACACCTACGCCCTCCGTCCCGACGTCGGCCTGTACTCTCCCGAGACCGTTGCTGAATGCGCTGAGCGCTTCCAGTGGGCTGAGATGCGCGGCTCGCACCATGTTCTCGATCTCTTGCTGACTGTCTGGGACGGCTGGAAGCGAGTCTTGGGAAGCACTCTTGCGGAAGATAGTGGATTCTACCAGAGTTTCGAGAACAGTGCCTTTGGTGGCAAGAAGCTTAGCATTCTCAAGCCCGTTGTGAGATTGAGCGATGAGAAGAGCACACCTCAGTGGAAGACTCCTAGTGTGCCTTATGCCTATGAGAAGGCAGAGGGTATCAAGTTTCTATAGATGAAGATCCGGCATTCATAGACTAGCGATTGTGATTTATTACTAGACATAGATTCACTTAATTCATTCAATCTGGTAAAAAACACTTTCCCTGAAGTAATTGAGGTGGCGAGTTACAGTGTCGATCATGCAGCAGAGACTAACTTTTAACTGTATCCAATTTTAGTTGGTAATCACTCGCCGTAGCTTGGTAAGACATGCTAAAATTTAGTGCTTCCTTCCTGGGATACTTTGTCGCGGCACAAGTAGCTTTCGCGTTAGATTATATGGCGCAGTACATCTACAGGTATCTAGCTCATGCAACATCCGTAAAGTGAGTGATACGAGCGAGCGCCTGTGAGTCATTGCCGGTTTCTTTCATCATTACATCGACCATGTGGTTGAATCGATAAAATTAGGATATAACCCCTTATGTGTATTACACCAAGACTGCCACGACTTGATCAACTACTATTGGATTGCAAATCTAGATTTTTCTAACCGCCCAGCCTCTCTCAGTCAATTGGAGTCGAGTGAAATGGAAAACGCCGATGGCGCTGATACAAATCAAACACCAAAGCTAACAACGAGAGTTGCTTATATACGCACCGTCCTGGACAGAAAGTCTACCGACGAACATACCGAAACTGACAGGGCAAATCTGGCCACATGGCTCTGGATGTGGGTTGGGCAGAATGTCCCTTGGGATCCATGCGGTAGTGGTCGTAAAAATCGCACAACACCTCCACCAGACCTTCGTCACCATTACATTCTCGGCCATTCTACAGGCGCAGATCCCTATATACTGGATTGGCTTATGACATACTCTGAGCCAAAGTATGCTAGATTATCTCGGTCTGATTTTACGATTTACCTTTCAGTCACTCAAATGAATGACCCAAGCAGCAAGGACCTTCTTCAGCGGCTGGCATCAGAAAATGTGACGGTCAAGAAGATCAAAATTCCATCCGAGGAGTACACGTCAGATAATATATGTGACTCGGTCATGCTCTCTGAAAGTGACTATATCCTCGACCCAACTCTTCAACTCGGCCCAGATAGCTGGCTATCAACTGACGCTCTCTACCGCGACTCTCTGCGCCACGGCCATCCCCAACGCTACAAAACTGAAGAACTCAGTACTTTCTACTGCGAAAATAGGCTGAAGAACAAAATGGGCCACACAATGACCTCGTGTTCATACCCACACGGCAAGTCCGAACAATGGAAAAGGGACCACGAAATGCAATGGAGGAATTATAGATGCCCTTCTTGTGGGCAACGCTGCGAGAGGAGCAAAGGTTGTAAAAATACAGGCGAGGATTGGGCTGCAGACAAGAACAAGCACAAGAATACTTGGATGGAGGGGTTGGATTTGTCGGCGCCCAGACCGCCTGATTTCGAGAGATACTGGAGAACCTTCAGCGTCAATGACGTTGTTTATTATTGTGGTGAGAGTTTCAAGAAATGGAATTGGAGATCTGTTGATACGTTCTCAGGCGATTGGAAGGGAGAGTAAGCTCAATCGTTACGTTTACAGTCTTATAAACAGCAGTCTCCTCTTATCAATTTCATATTCTATAATATTTATGAATCAGCAGAGCGGACGAAAGCACGTCTTATTTAGATTTCGTGCTGGCCACAACCCAAGTGTCGAAGTCCCATGGCCTCAAGCTCTTCCATCTGTCCCAGTTCAGGTCCAACGCTGCGCTGCTGGAGGTTCTGGAGAGTGGCATCGGTAATCTTAGTCTTGGGGATCAACTTGGTGCCTCGCTCGTCGAGTGTAGCAAGGATGTGTGCAGCAGCCCGGTAATTGTTAGTAATTGGTTTTCAATAATCTTTCCAGGTTCCAACTTACCTTGGCGTTGACGGTCAGAGTCTTGGAGTCGGGGTTGTCGATAGTGTCACAGGCTTGATGGTAGCAAGGGTCTTGCTCAACAGCCGTGCCCTGATCATCATGTCAGTAACAAGTCATCAAACAGACGTATCAACTTACGGTATGCAAGAATCCAAAAGGCTTGTTCAAAGTCTGCCAGAAGGAAGCATAGTCACTTCCGTTAGTGAGTACTGCAGGAGTAACCTCAATACCCTTGCTTGTGAAGTAATCAATAAAGATCTTCTCCGTCACCTCTGAGCCTTTGGGAGCCTTGGATCCGTGAGAGCTGCCATCTGTATCAGCAACTCCAAAGAAGCCCTTGGCGACCATATCGAAGTTAAGATACACGAGGAGGTCGTTGACGTCCTTGGTGGCTAGGTTGGATGTGTAGAACTTGCTTCCCAACAGGCCGTTCTCCTCGGCTCCCCACCAGGCAAAGCGGATCTTGTTCTTGGTCTTGTACTTGGACAGAGCAAGGAAGAGTTCGAGGATGAGGGAGGATCCGGAACCTGAGGATGTTAGATCGGGTTAAAGTTTGTAAGAACAGGGGACGTACCGTCATCGTTGATACCAGGGCCAGCTTGAACACTGTCAAGATGAGCACCGAGCTGTGATATGTTTAGTCATATGCACGTCCATTTGAGAAAGCAGACAAACCATGATAACGTTGCGGGGATCACCGCCTGTAGTCTCAGCAATGACATTCTGTGTAATCCTCTCCTCGATAGTCTGTGACTGTTGAAAGTAGGCCTCAACCTTCTCACCCGCCTCAATCCTTTCCTTGAGCTTCTGTCCATCAGCAAGGTTGATGAAACCTGCAGGAACGTGCTTCTCGGGGTTAGGCGCGCTGAGCGAACCAGCAGTGACATTAGTCGTCAAGTCGTGATAAATGATAACCGCAGAAGCACCCGCCGCAGCAGCAGGAATCACTCTTCCGGCAAGAGTTCCGCCAGTGGGACATCTGAATCGCTGCACCAGCACAATCTTGCCCTTGACGTCAAGACTGTCGTATGAAGAAGCGTCGCAGCCCGCAGCGCCTTCGGGACCGAGGGCGATCTCAGCGGTAATTCCCTCTTCGGTAGTAGATGGGGAGTAGGTCAGGCCGTAGACGTAGATGGGCTCGTCATCGACCTTGAGATCAATAGAGTCGACGTAGGCAAAGAGGGCGGGGAAGTTTTGCTTCCAGACCTTGGCGTTCTTCACCTTGGAGGCGCGCTTGTAGATGTAATCGACGGAAGCGTCGTAACCAGGAAGACCGAACGCTCTGTTACCACCATTGTCGAATGCGATGTCGTTCAGAGCTCCAAGGTTGGACATAAGGCTATTTATTGTGAGCTTTGGCAATACAAATGTGCCGTAGCGGAGTCAAGATTTACTTCTTAGTCTTGATGTCGGCCTGGAATTTCTTTGAATCGAGCTTCTTACCCTTGGCCAATGCATGACCGGGAGCCAGCGACAGCAAAGTCGCGAGGGTAGCACTGAATCTCATCTTGAGGAATTGCCCTTGAATTGACGTGGAGGAGGGGGTAACTGTTCATTTTGTGGATGGGAGGCAGGCATTGTCCTAATTTATAATGAAATGTAGATTGGATAACGTGACGATATGGTTTGCAATCGTCATTAGTTTCTGTGCCCAGAAGACACAAGTCCCGGGTATATTATCTATTAGGGAAGGTCAATTCATGCCAAGAAGTGGGCATGATGATCGATATGTAGGTACTTTTTAAGTTGGGGCTGGGCATAGGTCTTATCGCATGCGGTGACGATGGTCATGTGTAGGTCATTTGGTGTTTGGTGTTGATGATCATAGTCAGCCTTGACAATATGACTGACGGACTTGGTGTTGGGTTAATTGACATAAAGAAACTGCAATATCTAGGTGAGAACTACAGCCATGGAAAGAACTTGAATAAAAATACAAACGCTATTTACCGACAAGTTGAACCAACCTCCGATTGGGGTTGCATCGTCTACGGATCCTTTTGATGATTGGAGAAAACCCCGCAAAGATTAAGTCTGCCGAGACGATAAACAGATAATGAATGGCAAATTGTTCAGCGTTGAGCCAATCTGGGCAGGTCCAAGACCCTAGTTCAAATTGCAAGGATCAAGAACCATACAAATAAGCTTAACGTACAAAAGTTCTCTCTCTGGAAGCACTAGACCAAGGCAGGAATGAGACAGGAAGAAGGAAAGGAACTCGGCGCGAACCCGATGCGTACGAAGACCTACATCTGTATCTGCTGAGATGATGTATCAGGGAGAAAATTTGAACGAGACTGACTATGGATAACTCATAAACGTGAATCTCTGGATATCTCCATTTATTAACAGCGCTTTGGTCGCTTTGTTGCCCAGAGTGGGGTCTGTCAGCAATCGTGAACGTGAACTTGGACAATAAATAGGACATTGAAACTCTGCAAGACTTGTAACAAATTTAGTTCTGTCAAGTCCCTGACAATGAAAATGAATACCACCTACAAGAAACTCGAGAAACTCTGTCCCGGCGACAAACCCAACGCAGCAACGAATTCTAGACAATGCCCGCATTCCTGGAACCTGTCAATGGTTTTTGGATCACGAAAAGACACAAACTTGATTGAATGATGATGATCGTCATGTTTTCTGGTTGCATGGACCAAGTAGGTGCTCAGATTCCAAGGGTATAGCAAAACTAACAAGGCTCAGGCGCGAGTGGAAAGACATTTCTCAGGTACTGTGCTCTAATACAAAAACGCGTCCGTCTTGGACTCTTTTCTAACAACCTCCAAGTTCAAGTCTAGTCGACCAACTTTAACAAGATCAGTACAAAAAGAAAGGCACCACATGTGGTATTTTCTACTTCGACCGTCACAATATCCAGTGTAACCTCACGGATTATAATCTCGCATTCCAATCTATTACCAGACAACTCTTGTCCCAGACTACAGACTCCTCGAACAAATGGCATCTGTTTTCAAAAAGACAATCATCGTTCTAGACGGCGTCGATGCGACAAACGAGTCTGGTCTAAGAGACTTGATGCGCCTTCTTTTTTATTGCAGAGATATTCCACCACTAAAGATCTTAATGACGAGTCGACTTCCGTTTCCCTATATGCTAAAGAGAAACGACGTCCGAATTTCAGAGATTGAAGTCCGCGCTCCTGAGTCAGACACCAGTCTTTACTTTACTAGCTATATCGGCGGACCTCCTATCGACGCCAAAGTTCCAGACCCAGCAGGCGTCGACTTCTTTACTTCCAGAAAGTCCGTCAATCCATGCAACGGCTTGTCAGTATGCTGGTCACTACAAAGGTTATCATATTAACGTTCTGTAGGTATATCCCGCTCTTGCCTCGATAGTATAGGAACGCTATCTGGCAGCAAGGCAGTATGCTTTTCGACGTTGTCGAGGCATTGTCGCCAGAGTCGGAAGGCGATATGACAAAGGCATTCTGCAAGGCGGTGATACAGGTCACTCAGTCATCCGAGGACGCTGATCTCATCATGTGTGTGCTTTTTCATCTTATGATAAACGACGACATGGGTTATTTATTCACTGCCTCCCAAATTCTGAAATCTTATGAGGCACTGATTTTCCTAGATGATAAGAACCAGGCCATGATACTACGATCGCCATTACTTATGGAGCACCTTCGCACTGATATATTTGGGGATGATTACCACCAACAACAGAGAAAGGCTTCCACAAGGTATCTTTCAAAACAAGCGTTCGCAAATGGAGCCTCCGAATCTTCTGCAGAATTGAAAGAGAGACTCCAGGCATATCCATATCTTTAGTTTGCTGCCAGAAGTTTGTCTCCCAACCTAGCCAAGGGCATCAACACATCCTTTGAATCGGATTTCCTAGCCCTCAGTGCTTCACAAGGATCCATTGAGTCTTATCAACAAGCCGCTGAAGCTTGGCCATATCTTGATGATGAATCATATGACGAATGCGAAAGGGCATGTGAGCGATGGCGTTGTTACACACCAGGCTATACCGCGCTTCATCTCGCAGCAAGTCTTGGAGTTGTCGATACTGTGATACAAAGGCTCATCAGCGGTGAGGTAGATATTGAGGCTCGCGATGTCAGTGATCAAACAGCGTTACATATAGCAGCTGGCATTGAAGACGAGTATACTACTCTTAAGAGCTTGTTGCTTGCTGGAAGTGATGTGGCTGTCAAAGATAGGGACGATCTGACACCTTGAACCATTGCTATAGTTCAAGGGAATTTGACCACGGTCAAGTTGCTTCTTGAGTATGGCGCGTATATGAGTGCAGTCGACGAGGAGGATTTACGGGAGTGCGTGAGGGAAAAGCCAGAGATTGCTCAGTTCTTAGTTGAATTCGGTGTTGACATGCCAGATGTAGATGAAAGCGAAGATGAGAGCGAAGGTGATTAGAGTGAAGAATAGATAGAAGCCTTTACGAGAACAGATCGAGCAGAGCATTTGCAGTGCCTAAAATGAGTCTTAATTATCACAACACGCTATGTAACCGTCAAAATGACCAACTATTCAAAATCGTCCCGCGGCTCCAGTACACTCCCCGTTAAACCTCACACTCGTACACAGTATAAAATTCATCAAGCAGCTGATTAGCATTGGGCACATAACTCTTCGGTTGCCAATTTTAACTACTGCTGGTAGTCGTCTTGGGCATGCTCAACTTCCCCCCTTTCGTGTCTAGAAGGTCGCCTGTTAGCAAATCGCCAATGTACGGAGGGACGTGACGGACCGTCTAAAATGTCTCTCTAATAAATCCCTTCTATGAAAGCGCCTTTCGCAAATTTGACATTGATATTGCGGTTCTTGATGTGATGTTTGATGCCGCCTGTCAACCGTTTATTTAGTATTTCAATTTGTAGTCGCATGTGCAGTAGGGTGGCGTGAATTACCTCAGATGTTCAGCTCTGGTATATACCTGATGAATTTAGCATTGGCCGAATTTCAGAGATTGCGTCTCGTACCTTTTGGCATTCTGAGCAGATGTGAACAGGTTTTCCCTTTTTCGCCTTGGACACCTTTCCATTTGGCGTTAATTGCGTGTCGCTGTAATCGCTCATTTTTTGCAGGAAACAAAATAAAGTCACAATAGATAGGGAAATTAAAAAAAAAAAAAAAACGCCAGCGGGATAATAAGACCTCTTCAAATATGAATAAGCAAAGGATCATTCATATCAGATTTAAGCAAGCAATCCTCCGACTCCAATGCCATCTCGCTTCGTAATTCCTCTTTTGCTTGAGCCACCCGCTTATTATGAAATGAGGCTTTGTTCTGGGCGTGACGAATCCATCCGGTGGTGCTGTAGATTATAAAAATAGATTCGCCAATCATGGCTAGCGAAAAGCGGGCGTAATGCGATCCCCGGTACGAAATCTCATCAGCCCCGACGGGGGGAATGACAGCATAGTCTAGGGATGGATGTTGGTTGGTGGGGGCTTTGCTTAGGTGATAAGATGATGCCGGTTGAGTCAACTCAGCTTTTTCCAGATTTGGTGCATGACAGTAGACCGCGGAGGTCGGTGATTTCCATGGCCGATATATATATGCTGAAACAGGAGGTTTATTTGATGACGAATGTAAGACAATAGACGCGGATATTAGAGGCTGACTAGTCATCGCTGCATTTATTATAGAATGAGTATGGTACAAAGTAATATCGTGAATCACTTTCTCCCATTAGCTGGTGATTTTACCATGTTGGTTCATGTGATCCTTGGAATCCAGCCAACGATAAGATGACAACTATACAATAATCCCATATGTTGACAACCACGACCAAGAAAGGTGATGTTGATATGGATAATCATTTAAAGTCTGAACTAGGTCATGACTGTATGTGATTGCATGGTCTGGTTTGGTGCCTGTTTTGACTGGTATCATGCGATACGACAAACAGTGTTTCAACAACAGCCACTAGCGTATTTGGTGTAGTAGCAGAATTCTCCGTTATCATGTCCACCAGCCATAGCTCTACCATACATATTAATGCAGTGCTACTTGAATTACTAAGTGCAGTGCCATAATGGTGGTCGGTAGGTGCGCAGGTCACTAAGGAAGATGCACTGCCCGCGTCAATGACGAAGAGCTTTGATAATTAATAAAATCTGACATCGACTCCCACATTACGTATCAAAAGGGGCTTGAAGCCTGTCTTTATCTTTTACTGGTTGAGTCTTCTTGCTGTCGTGGTGTTGAAATACATGAAGACGTTAAAAACCTTGAGTCAGCCTTGCCGTTTAAACCCAGCAAATTTCAGCGGGGAAAGCCTCCATGAGTGAAAGCAGCCTCCCAGCCAACAGTGAGACCAACGGGTTTGAGATAGGCTATAGGTCTCTGACGAACTGTATCCTCCGCAATGTTCGCTTGTCGAGCCATCATTGATATACTTGTATATTATTGTTATCTCGTCTGTTTTCTCTTCTCAAGGTCAAGGACCAATGAGAAATACCGAACATGTGTGGTCGGCCTTCTGCATGGTAATATTGCAGATAGACGAGCAATATACCCTTTTGAGCCAGGAAACTTGTGATAGCTTGATTTTTCTTGCATAAGGCCCGCGTTTTAGTTGTTGGTCGACATTTGAGGCCACCTACCGCCACCAACAATTCTCGCATCATTTTCATCCTCTGGCAAACAGTGCTTCAACTGTACTTAGGCTGGGCTTCCCTTTATTTCCCTCTTTACACTTCCTTCTACTGCACTTTATATGGTCTGATATGCACTCAAGTATCTCATCATGACCGAAAGCTCCCACATTGATGACTTCTGGAGATCGATTACAAACAATGATAATGGCAATCTAGTCACCACTGCAGACTCGGCATGCCTTCCTCAAGACGATCCCAGAGCCTTAACCAAGATGAAGAAGAAGATGAAGAAGAAGACGAAGAGACCGGCGGGGAACCCAGTGGCTGTTGAGGAAATCAGAGAACCCAACCCTGAGCCAGACCCAATCATGGAGGCAGAAGAATCATCCCCCGCACCAACTCATACTGAATGCGAAACACCTACCCCCGCCTACGCGGAGCCTGAAGCAGTTGAAGAAGAACCAGCATGCGACGATGGGCAGCGCGCTCAATTCACGGACGATAAGGCGACTACAAATGGCGAAGCCGAACACCCAGACTCTCCTGTATACCTACCTTTCAGTGCCCAGCACAGACTCATGGTCTTTCTTCAACACAAGCTAGAGGAGATGTGCTTTTCATTCAGCCAGAGGCACCTTCCACAGCTTCTTCGAGATCGCGCCTGGGAGTGCCCAGAAGCTGTGGAGCTGCACAGATGGGTGCGGACGTTGTCTATGGAGCTTCCCTACATCGGCCAAAATTGGGTGTTCAAGCATTCATCACTCTTTGAATCTGTCGCTCAAATCCGCGATTGTGCCGTCACTCGTTCTCGGATTGACAGTGCTCAAATAGGGAAACTGATGGCCGATGCGTTCGGGTTGGCAACCCTTTTGGAGGAGGAAAGGACTGTGAGGATCATCGATAGACTTCGCGAAGACATGGTCAGTGTGTCCAAGTCCTTGGGAACGGAGACGGAGCAAATCAAGCAGAAGTTTGACTACAAGTTGAACGAGATTGAAGTTGCTCGTACCAAACTTAATGAGTTAGAAAATGCTACCAAGGCTGCTTTGAAGAAAAGTCTGCTTGGTCGTCAGGAAAATGCTCACTCAAAAATCATGCAGTCCATTCAAAGGGCTGAATCAATTGATCAAGTGATGGATTCTGGAAATCGATCGGGTGCGATGTCGAGTCTGGATTTGGTGACGGACTTGGAGAACAGTCTCATGCTTGGTGATGAGGCAAGAGATCATGCAGCTCCTTCGCGTTCCTCTTGGTTTGCCTGATGCTTCTAAGCTGGTCGTTGTGAATTGGTAGAGTATATCTTCAATGGCGGGCGTGACTCGTGGAGGACCTGCCTACATTGGCGTTATCGACTACTATGACCTCAGGGTATCAGAAGAAATGGCCGCTCGAGCTGTGGATGAGAAAATCAGTGGGCCAGTTTATGCCATTTAGACTACAGGGTTAGTTTATTTATTTTTGTATCGTATAGCCTAGAGGTCATTTTTTCTGCCACCCACTAGTATGATTATATATAAAGTTGCCTAAGTGTTTCCTACTTTCGATGCTCCACTGATCTGTTGGAAATTCATCAACTATACGTATAGATAGCCAGCAATACTATCATTATACCATATATTAGCGATGCGATACCAAGCAAAATATAGAATTTATGGTTGGACAGAGCTATCATGGACTGGACAAAAATTCATTGTCCCCAGACAGACTACTGGGTACCAGAAACGTTGGCCTTTAAGATTTAGGATACAAAAACAAACAGTCTAAAGGTCTGGCCTAAGTAGCATAAACTGACCTACTTATTTCGTCCCTTATGCTCCTGGCGGCCAATTTTTTTTGATGCCCTGATTGTAAGTTGTCCAGATGTACGTAAGTGAACGGCTTCACGTAGTCCTGTTGTGTGAGTTGATTTAGCTTCACCTATGCATTGCCGGAACTGACCAAGTTGTGGTAGAAGATCGTTCATACCATTACTCAGTAGAACGAAAAGGAAGTTTCGGGCCTTACGAATGAGCCGAGGTCTGGTTTGACCGCTCCCGGACAGGGTGCCGTTGTGGGCAAGCCCCCGAACAAAGTGGATTGACTACCGTCCCCAAAGTGGGGATAGCTTCATCGTAATGGCTTGTCAGTCGCTATGTCAATGTCAAAGTGGGGATGACCATGCAATTTCTGTCATCTTCTTGTTTGTCTTACTAATCCAGATGGTAGATGTTGATCTGGGTGACGTATCTCGAGCATATTAAACACTGCTCTTCATCTTTCTTTATGTCATTCCATAACTTGGCTCTTTACTCCTTCTCGACAATACCCTATCACCACTCATAACCCCCTACATAACTACTCCATCCATTACAATGGCTACCATCATCATCCAGTACCCCAGCGGTCACGACTTCGATATCGACTACTATATCAAGACACACATGCCTTTGGCCGAGAAGCAAGCCTATCCACATGATCTAACATGAATTTGGACACTAACAACGTATCAACAGGACATGGAAGAGCAAGGGTCTGAAGAGCGCCGAGGTTATCAAGCTGGGCGGCGACAGCCCCTACCAAATCTACACCCTCCTCCGATGGGAGAGCATGGCTGCTTTCCAAGCTGCCGCCAGTGCAGAGGACGCTAAGGCTGTTCACGATGATGTCAAGAACTTCACCACAGCCAAGGCCGAGCTTCGCGTTGGCGAGACCGTTGCTGAGTCTAAGCTGTAAATTACTATCAATCTAGGTACTCAATACTATTAATACCAATGACCATTCCGGGATATAATAAAAGATCTGCAGGTTCGTGACCATGGATCACTCTTCCTTCATCCTCATCCAACATAAAAACCAGATTATAAAGACAACTAAGCCAACGAGCAAAAGAGCAACTTGTGCCACCCCCGACAATCAACGTAAAAATCTATTAATACAGTGTGGTCCCTCATCTTTTCGCAATTCTATGCTCTTCACTCTTCCGCTTTTGCATTTATCTGTCTTCTTGTCTGCTTGACATTCAAATCTTCATCCTCGCCCTTGGACTCTTTGATCCATTCGTAGTCTCCCTTTTGAGCTCACAGTACGGAATACCGCTAGCATCGCGTCAGTCACAGCCCAGTAGTAGCTGATAAGAAACGAACTTACCTTTCCTAGCGTCAGCTTCAGTGTGTTCTCAAAGAAATGAGGAACATATTTCACATCAGCTGCACCACCTTCGATGAGACGTAGTAGGTTCTTGACAACGATATCGCCTTGCATGATACTAGCTCGGGCTTGCTTAGGGCCACCAGATTGAGCCACATCGCCAAGAGCGAAGATGTTTTTTCTGGATGAGGGCAAATTCTCAACTTGGAGAGTTGGTCCTACTATGATCTCGCCGTTGGAAGAGATACTTTTGGGAGAGCATTCTGCTAATAGTTCGGATCGTGGACGGAGACCTGTTCAAGGGATCTGTAGTAAATTTCAGTAACAGTTCTGGATAGATACAGCTCCGAAACTTACCACCAAGTCCCAGGTTCTTTCTTTGCCGTCAGCAAGAGTAAGACTGGTCTCTTGGACACGTTTTCCAGCGTCGCTTGGGTAAGACGGCCTTTCGCCCAGCAATACCTCGATATTCTGCTTTTTGAGAGTTGCCATGATGTGAGCATGGAGCTTGGGTCCAAAGCGAGGCAGGAGTTGTTCTCTAGAGTGGATGAGAGTCACTTCTTTGCCGGGGTACTTCTCCCTGATCTCTGTCACTTGTTCCATACCTACAGCTCCTCCTCCAATGACTGCAGCTCTGCCAGCCTCGATGATGCGCTGCTGAAAACCTCTGAATTCTTCGATCCCGTCATCTTTGTTCTTCGCAACTAGTCGCGCTGGTGGTGGTTGTGCAGCGCCCGTAGCAATGATGAGGTAGTCATATGGCAAGGAAGAACCACTAGCCGTGTTGACGTGCGACTCTGTCATATCCTTGACTTCGTCGCATACATGTTGAAAGATGCCTTCGGGAGCTCCTTTTGCAAGGTTCTCGTACGAGACGAACGCATGATGCTCTCTTCCAGAGAAGACGGCGTTGCGAGGAAAAGCAAAAGCATAATTGAAGTGAGAATTCATCTCGACAAGAATCACACGATAACCCGAAGGTACTGTGTGGGCAAGTCGTTGAGCAAGAAGCGCTCCGGCAAAAGAGCCCCCGACAACAATGACATTGTGTGGGTTTGGTGTTGAGCGGTACGTATATTGATGGACAATTGCCTGTCCTTTTTGGACCGTCAGCTTTGCAACGAAGACAAGAACAACTTTGAGAATCTCAAAGTAAACGTCTAAATCTTTCAGATTCATTGTCACAAGATGCGAGGGTGATGATGAGAACTGCGCCAAGGAGATACAAGATGGGACTCGGGAGGAATGTTGGGAGAGGATCTGATAAGGTGCGATGAGATGGATGGGAAAGATCTGATAAGATGCTGCAATTCAAATGGTCCCCAAACGGTCGGGATATTGAAACGCCAACGGACTATTGACGTCTAGACTATAGACCAAAGTCGAGGCCGAAACCGAAGACCATCGCGGAGTTAAACCCAAACAGTCAATGACATTTCTCGGCCGATCTGATTAGAATCGATTGATAAGCGGGTTCGGACTTTGAGCATTTGTCGACTTGGCCTGTTCCTGAGTTACTTACCCTGGATACATTGATTCCTCCTCTGATAGAATGGTAAGAAGCACTGATTCATGTTAAATTTAATGGCAGTATCTAGCTCGTTGATTATGAGATGGCGCACATATTTGGAAACCCTTAACTGCAATTTTTTTGTCCTGAGTTGCTTACCAAGTAGCAGGCAGCTCGAACCACTTATGATAATCAGAATAAAGCAAAACTTTATCGCCACCAGCTCGGGCAAATCACGAGTGATAAAGTATACAGCAACCATTCATGACTCACAAGAGTCATGTCTTAATTGTCACCATGAAACCGATTTCGATCATCAAGACCCGACCCCCATCAACCTCACCAATTGCCTGCTTCTACTAGTCTGAGTTGCGAAGAGTCAGGTACAGCAGACAAGACAGTCACTGGCGCTAAACGACTCGACTACTTCAAGACTAGCAGCTATTTAGACCTCGTTCAACAGGCAATGGGCCATCACTTAATCCGTAAAGCCTGTACAGCCCAACTTTTGTAAATTGAGATGAGCTGAGGTGAGTCCCCTGACTAAAATTGGTGGCTTTAAGCTTACCAAAATTATTGGCAACTATTGATGAGCTAGCGAAAAATAAGAAATCCTGCTCCTGTTTGTGTAAAACTAACCATGAGTTTAATTTTATTTTCGACCACAGGGCTCACGCTATCAATTGAGTCTCCAGTATTTAGAGACTACTTGATAAATCCGTTTCTTTTCTGTTCATCTTCCGTAACCGCCGTTTCTTTTCCTTCATTTTCACTCAATATGGGTGCCCAAATCTCTGTTGTAACGTCGAACGATGCCACTCAAGTCGCCAATGCCATCTTCAACGGGCCCGGCGTTTCAGTAGTTGGCGCAACACTGGAGAGGAGCTACTGGGAGGAGGACACTCTCAACGGTAACAGGGGCAGCGCTGGCACATTTACCAGGGGACCCTTTGGCATAGGCTCTGGAGGTATTCTCTCGAGCGGCTGGTCCAGAGACGCAAAGGATTCGAGCGCTACGGGAAACCGAGACACGGGCGTGGATGGATCGTTATACTGCGGTCCAGGCTCCACAACAAACGGTGCTGTTCTTTCGGTTGATATCCTTGTTGATACAGGATATAATGGGTTATCAGTTGAATTCGTACTTGCTACCGATGAGAATTTACGGTAAGCACCACGCGGATGTTCAATTCAATAGTGGCTAACAGCGAATCAGGGGAAACGCGGACTCGATGGGAATTTACCTCGATGATGTTCAGTACGCGCTCGATACATCTGGCAACAGAATCACTGTCAACTCGGATTATCTCCAGCAACCGATAGGCATAACAGATAACCAATTTTTACGTGCGACTATGTATGACAACGCTTCACCCCTTCTTATCATGGGCCTTGCAGCTTCGCCGGGCCAACATCGAATGATCTTCGCCATCTGCGACGCGAACAACGGAGACAAGGATTCGGCTCTCATGGTCAAGGCCGGCGCGTGTGTTGATTGCGTCCGTGATATCAAACTCAATTATGCGACAACTACCACCACAGTTGGACCGACACCCTTTGTCTCTACCATCAAACCTTCTCTTACTATGTCTGGTACAGTGGTTTACGGTGTCCCAGAGCCTGCAACGACAGAAGTGACTACCACGACTGAAGAGGCTTATGGCACGACAACTGCGGATGTGACTTCATACACTGAAGAACCTACTAGCACTACCGAGCTTTTCTCTATGTCCGAAGGATCCACCCCCACCGAGCCAACTACAACCGTAGATATCTTGTCTACGTCCACTGAAGCATCTACAACTGCCGAAGCACCCACAACCACTGACCGACCTACAACAACTGGATTGTCAAGCGAGGAACTCACGAGTACAGACGAGTCCTCAACCGCAGCTGCCTACACTACCACCGCCACCATCATCACCTCCGAGCAAGGCAGCGAGACATCCTCCATCGAGGAGCCTGACATGACCACTACGATGGCGACTACTGAAACAACAAACACCATGGACGTTTCTATGTCCCCAGTCTCTACGTCAATGGACTCAACTCTTAGCAACGACTCGGCATTGACAACTGCTGCTGCTACGACCGCTTTCACTAGCCAGGGGTCGATCTCGACTGCATCGACTTTCACCACTATTAGGAGGCCATGTCGCCCGTGATAGCCCCTTCTGAATAGATAGATCTAGACTCAATCTAATTAATGGTAGACTGACAAATGTTTTCGGCACACAAGTATAATTGACGTAGCTATAGTGAAGCTAAGAGCATCAATTGTAACAATAAAAAACAAAATAGTGAAATACAGCCGGTAAATACTAAAGCACCTTGAGCTCCACTTCTCTACTGCACATAATTTCCGTTGTTGGCAATCAGATTTGGTGCGCTGCGAAGATTTCCCGAGATCTTCTTTGGTGTAGCAAGCTCCTTCAACCACGCAGTGATATCTGCAACACCCTCAACCTCATCAACGCTCATCGCGTACAAGACTAAGCCGGCAACATGAGGAGCAGCCATTGAAGTTCCGTCTTCTGTAAAGGTATGCGTGTCAGACTTCCACCCGGAAGAGAGGATGCCTACTCCGGGAGCCATGATGTCGACTGTCTTTCCATAGTTGGAAAAGTCAGCGACAGCCCAGTTCTCGTCAATCGCACCGACGGTAATGGCTGTAGCTGCAGAGCCTGGCGACTCCTTGGCTGCGTCCCTCGCATCGTTTCCAGAAGCGACGACAGTGACGACGCCCTTCTTGGAGGCATTGTCAACAGCCTTGTTGAACGCAGCCGACTTTTCACCTCCGAGAGACATGTTGATAACGGCCCTCCATGTGCGATCCTTCTTGATAATATCGTTGACCGCCCAATTGAAAGCATCGAGGACAATAGAAGTATCACTCTCTTCACCCTTGAAGACCTTGAGAGCAAGGATGTTGGCCTTCTTAGCGACGCCGTACGTCTTTCCAGCAATGACTCCAGCGACATGGGTTCCATGACCATCAGTATCCTTGTTGTCACCCTTCCAATTGGTCCAAGCGGCTTTGGCTCGTCCACCGAATTCATTGTGAGAGACACGAACTCCACCGTCAATGACGTAGGCGTACATGTCCGTGCCAGCGTAGTTGTCGTAGATGTACTCCTTGAAGCCCTTCTTTCGATGGGAAATGGTACCAAGACCCCAGGTAGACTTTTTCTGAGCGACTTCAGCTCTCTTTTCGAGGTTTTGATCTTTGTTGAAGCGAGAGATTTTCCAAACACGGTTTGGTTCAATCGCGAGAACCTTGTATCACTGGTCAGTCTCACTTGTTATGTCAAGAGGGACGTCTTCTCTTACCTCGGGACTTTTTTTGATCACGTTGATCGTTGCACTGTCAAATGTTCCCGCATAACCTTGGAAGCCAGACTTGCTGTCATAAGTCTTCTCAACACCAAGTTCCTCACGCTTTGTTAAGCTTCGCTTGTGCACATCCTTTACCCACTTCAGGTGAGTCTTGGCCTCGATGGCATCTATCTCAGGCTTGAGGGTGATAATGTAACTGCCTGGAATAATGGCTCCAGGCTCTGCGGCTGGCGCAGCTGGGGCAGGGACAGCAAAACCACAACCCAGAAAGAGGGTCACTGCCAGGGTGATGTTCTTGAGGTTGACCATGATGATGAAGCTGATGAGATGAAGAATGGATGGTTGACAAGGAAGAGCCAAGGCCAAGGTCTTTATACTAATTCACCTAGACTATCACATACCCGTATATCATATAACTGATCGCAATGTTAGACTCGCGTAAATCGTGCGAACAGGGATGGCGCGGTGTTTCTATCAATTGCGATCTACATTCATTAGTCTAGCGGTTGGACTGACCGACCCGCTGGACTGTACCTGAAAATAAGACCCTCCAAGCCTTGCATGCGTGAAACTTAAGACTAATAAGTTAGTCTTCTGATGGTTATAGCTAAAAAGCGATATAGTTGTCCCTAAATGGATTATGGCTGGTCTAGATGTGGCTGGACTTACTATGAAGGGCCCCAATTCTAGCACAATGAGACGCTATCGCCCTTTTGGAGGGGGGAAATCGTCGGGTGAGACCTGGATCTGGCGGGCTGAAACCCCGTTTCGGTCAAGTCGGGGAATGTAGGGCGAAGGAATGGAATTCTAAAAACGATAGACAGGTTCCGCGATCAAGTCATGTCTCAGAGGTCCTTTGATAGAGGGGCCAAGGTCTCTATGACGGGAAAGCCATGGAGTAAATGACTCACAGCTCCTACGACATGCGAAACTGCTTCCACGTGGTACATTATCTACCACATTTGACACTACTCAGAGTCGCGGAACCAAAGTGACTACTTTCCTGGCACCTTTAAATAGAACTATTGGCTCATACATTCCACCCATAAGCTTAGCTATCTACCAGACAGCCTTCTTTTCGTAAATCACTACAGCTGGCTTGTAAAGTTCCTCAACTAGTCAGACGTTGATGGTTATTAGGGAGCTGAACACCACTACCGACGGCTGGTAGGCAGGTCTGTAGTCAGCTGGCTGATGGAAGGCTGCCCGATGGAAGGCTGCCCTACAACTAGCATAAAGTTTCGATCCAGAAGCCACAGTAGTTCCCCTGACTTAGCTTACCGAGCTAAACATGGGCGCTGTCAGCTCGTGGTACGAGGGGCTTCACAAGACGGTTACCCTCCTTGGCAGAAAACCCCATTATCTGTTCCGTGGATATTAGCTCTGGATCCTGGACGACTAACCATGGTTTTAGGCTTTCTATAGACCTCGTTCAAAATCGTCCCATGACTTTCACATTCCCAACTATAGTGGCTATAACGTGAGGCTAGCTGAGAGCTCTGAATGCGGGTATTAAGATAACCTTAACCGTTAAGTAGTGCACTAGCGAATTTGCTCGAACGATAGTCAAGCTCAAGTGATGCGAGGACCCTTGGGGCGTTTTAGTATTGGATGACTGACGCCTTGTAGTGCAACCGTTCTCGGACCCCTACTCAGTTCGCAGTGATAGTATGCAAGGCAGGTGTTCTTCTTTCGACCTCCAGACCGAACTCAACCCCGATATGTTGGTGAGAAAAAATCTTTCAGTCACAAGATATCTTAGCATAGTGCCTCTGAGTCTAGATAGATGCAACACATGTCTGAGCATCAGTGTTCAGTGCAGGCCCAAGTTCGGGCCAGCCACAAACTTAGTAGTTTACTTCACCCCAGTAGCCAGTTATACGGCTGATGCAGCCATAACGATGAATGTAGCGCTTGTACCATTATAGTTAGATTATTACTCCGACTGGATGCTTAAATGAGTTCTGGTATCGTGAGCCAAGTCGAGTCTCATCAGCGCGAAACACCACAGACAAACACTTATTACTGTCAACTTGTAACCACATAGTACTGCCAGTCCACTTTCATAACGTGAATGATAAATTGAAATAATCGTGGATTGTAATAAAAACGCATTCATGGCCTTCAATTATTTCAACGATTAAGGCTGAGATGTTGGCGACGTCATATCATAATCCTGTACATAGTAATGTGAATTATGCATGTTCGAACAGGGATCTCAAACGCGGGGACATTGACCATAATTCGTCTATAGACCTTGGGCGCTGCTTGCCTGTCCATAATAGGACTAGCATTCCACTCACCATCACTGCCATCTATCTCCCCGCTTCCCACTTACGCCTCCAAGCTGACAAGAGCAAGCTTCGTCAGACGTCAGTCATGGCTGCAGATAAGCCGCCTGGAAAACACACCAGCATCACAAGAAGCCGTAATGGCTGCGTCGAATGCCGTTCGAGGCGTATTCGATGCGATGAGAAACGACCATCCTGGTAAATAGCCTTCCTGTTGAGTCCAGATAAGCGACACGTTTCACAGACATGTTTGTTCAACGAGTCTGGACTCAACGATAAGACACGCGCGATGACTGACATCACTCTACAGCTCCAATTGTGTGATCAAAAGACAGGCCTGTTCTTATGTGCCAATCATCCCCCTTCGCGAACGTAGGGCTGCTACACGGCCCGGAGAGCAAACTCCATGGGTTGTCCAAAAGTCCACAACCGTGCAACATAGTAGGATGTTTACAAGGCCAGGTTATGACTTCCTTGATCCCTTTGATGTGCTGCCAATCAAGATGCCGCTAAAGTCCAAGGAGCTCCTCCACTACTGTTTGTACATTCAACATAACCGTCTCACATACAAGCAATCTCAGCTGACGCCAATGGATCTAAAACAGTCTTACAAGCAGGAGCCACTATTGGGCCGTTGCCAGTGAACCCGAACGATTGGTTGGTCACAGTGTATCCGAAAAGCATGATCCAAGATTGACACTGTTACAGTGTCGCCTCAGCTACTCGCAATCCAGAAGTTTTACAAAACACAATGCTCGTATCAGCCCTTCACTATGCATGGAATAAAGGCGACCTTGCTTTTTTCGAACCGACTTTCCTATTTCATAAGATTGAGAGTATAAAACAAGTGAATGCTTGGCTTACTACTTCATCTCGCGCAGAGGAGATTCTGCGATGTGCAAAGTACATCAGCACTCTTTGTTTTGTTGAGGTACGTATCCTCCCTATTGAATACTTCAATATGTTCTACGCTTATGCAGCCTATTATTTCTAGTGTTGTCTTGGAAACTTTGCAGTTGCAGAGTCTCACCTCAACGGTCTCACGACCTACCTGTCTACCAAGGACCGGGAAGTCTTGCGTCAAGAGTGCCACAATGATGTTGACTTAGAGCTGACAGATCGCTATCTTATAATGTGGGTACCGCGACATGCTATAGCAATGAGCCGATAAATATTAACATCATGTTTAATTAGAGCCAGCAACATGATCCACAGCACCAAAAGCCGCTTGGCCGAGGTTGTCCCTCCCGAAGTGATATCTCAACAGCCAGATGCAGAAATGGAGGTACCAGAGCTAAGCCGAATGATTCACAAGATGCATCTGAACGAGGTAAACAGTCCTGAACTACGTCTGCGAGCTTTCCGGATGGTACCTTTCTTCTTCGGGTCCATTCCACCAGGACGCGAGCCTAAGGACGTCGATATGTTCCCAGCGATTTCAATACTTCGACCGATCACACAACTGGCAATGCCGACGAATTCAAAGAAATCTGATGACGCAAATGTTCCTATGCCTTGGAATGTTTGGAACAGCGGAGCACCCTCGAAGCTGCTTTACACAGTCATCACAGCGCATATCCAGTCGTTCTCAAACAAAATACCACTTCCCACGCCTGGCGAGCCAGTGTTTGTGTCAGCATGGTCTGGATTCTGCTCTGCTGTCGACTTTTATCTCACCACTGTTCTTGGAGTCTGTAATCAGGGCCTTCCCCCAGAAAGGCGACTACATTATCTAAAAATCGACATCCTTAAGCGGGATTTGGAGAAAGGACCGTCGTTGTTCGAGAGCATGAACACCGAGACACGGAACCTGTGGTTTTGGAAGGCATTCGTGGGTGCGTTAAGCGTGATTTACGCCCAATCGCTTGGATTTGATGACAAGTTTGATCTTATCTTGGACGAACTCTGTCTCTTGATTCGAACCTGGACCAAGTACACAAGAGTTTCTACTTGGAAAGACGCACATTGTATATTATCCTATGTAGTGTGGCCAGCCGACTCGGTCAAGGGCGAGATGTGTGAGGAACTGTGGCAAAGAATAAGTGTCAACTAATAACAACAAGGGCAGAGATAATGCTTCAGAAGAGGTTGGGAGATAGACACTTGTATACCACCATCGCCAAGGTTTCTTTCAAATTGGCTCGACTCGATTAGGTCTCTGTTGGACTCAGAACGAAATAACATATCAATTTGTTAGACTGCATCTTGATGCAAAGCTACTACAACAAATTGTCGCTACAAAGAGTTCCCTGTGTTGGAAAAAAGTTCCAAACACTCAGCTGGATAAGTCCAGAACTATATTCCAGTCAAATATGCTGTATGCATTCTCTCACTCGCTCCATTTGCGTCCGTACCTGATTCGAAGCCGACAGCTGTTTGAGGAGCAGCTTTAAGCTCTTCGTAAGTTTCTTCCCCTTTCTGTGTTGGATCCAGACCCTTATTCCGGATAAGTTTGCAATGCCAGACACGATTCTCCGCTTTCAGTTTGTCCATAATCTGTGTCGAGCCATATCTCCGCCCTTCGGATAAAAGAACAAATTTATGATCGCAAGGGCTGTGCACTTCCATGATATCGCGAAGATGATTCCAATGGCGTGCGAATGACCGAATGTCCCGAAGTACTCTCTTATTTCTTCCCCATAAGTATTTTGGGGAAATTTGTTTCAAGTCTTCTTGAATAGGTCTGGAATCCTGAGGTAATCTTTGAAAGTAGGCGTGGTTGTTACCAATGGGAATCCCGCGGAAGTACTTTGCGCAACTGTAATTGGGGATACTGCAAGCTGTCCTAAAAACCACCACCAAAAACATAACACTGCAAATCCCAGACATGACTTGCCTTACCTATTAGTTTTGCCCTTGAGTGTTATATGCTTCAGCGTGCATGTCTCGTGGTTCAAAAGCAACTTTCTGTAGACCCAGACCTCGCGGATCAACATCTCGGAGCTCCTGAGCGAATGCGACAAAGTCATCAAGCCCTCTACGGATTATACAAGACGAAAGAGGGAGGGTATCCAAATCGGGATTGAAGTAGAGGATCCCTTTCGTATATCTCTAACTACAAGTGTAGTATGGGATTCGAATGCGATAAAACCGTAAGGCGGCTCGTCGTAACTCATGATTGACAAAAAGAACAGGACTTGGATCTACTGGATGCGTCTCTGAACTCACCACGAACCTGGTAGAAATCAAGGACGAGTTCGTGACCACTCGCCTATCTTCGTACCAGTATATCATATCGTAAGCAAGCGCTCGCGGGCAAGAGAGTGCCACCAAATCAAGTCACGGAGCTCACGAGGAAGCATGGGAAATAGATGGAAGCTATCGCTAGATTTTGGTGCCGGGACTGGATTGAATATTTCCAAGTGCGGCCCAGCGTGTAATTCCGGTGGTGGGTATTTTTTCCGCCGATCCTCCATGTGGCGTAGAAGTTCCATTTGACAAGTTGAGGTAAGTAGGCAAGTTTTCAAGAATTATGACAGGTAATTTGAAGGAAGAGAAAGATCCGCAGTGTTACACTGAGTCTCGCTATATATAAAATAAAACAAAGTTAACTCAGTTCATGACTGAGAAAGTATGTCAATCCCAAGAGGAAGAGAGTTTTGTCAACCACGATTTCAGTTTATTGTGGCCCAATATTTAGTCACTTGTCCTCACAAAGTTGCCACTTCTAACTCACAATGCTGCCAACAAGCTTTGAAGATGGGCTGAAGATGAGATTAAAAACTTTAAATAAAGGCCCATCACCAAGTCTACGTTACATTAAGTTATTGAAAAAAAGTATCAATGGTTTTGTGGCACGAATTTTGAAGTCAGAGATTGAAGTCCAACACTTTCCTTGCTGTACGCACAGCTACGTTATCACAAGATGCACATGGAGCAACCTTATTCTCACACAATACAAAAGCACAGCCCGCTTCTGCTTTCTCCGCCACAACCTATTGAAAAAAGCATAACCTTGGAGGTAAAATCAAGGGATTAAAGGTAACCAGCATTATCGCTATTCAATACGTGCAATTGTGAATGTAACATCCAATAGCAGGTGTCCTTCTCATCCAATCAGCTATCCCCTGTGGCTTAGTTGGCTAAAGCGTCCGACTGTTATTCATAGACAATCGGGAGATCGGAAGTTCGAGCCTTCCCGGGGGAGTCTATTTTGCTCTTTGTATCTTTTTTTTTGTCGACGACTGGCTATTTTCTGCACGACCATATCGTTTTGTTTCGCTGTTCATGAGGTCATGTGTCGTCTGATGCACACTTTTGGTACTGTCTTACCAAAGGTGAGCGGGGTTGGTGTAACCTGAATGTCCATGTTCTGACATCTACACTTCGTCACTCACTGCTTAGACTTCATCAAGGCAACAACTGTACGTTAAAATGGAGAACTCAAAGAACCCTCATGTCATCGTTATCGGTGCTGGCATAGTCGGTGCTTCTATCGCATGGCACTTGGCTAAACAGACAAAGGTGACCATCATCGCTGAAGACATCGGCGGCCCTGCCAGTTCAGCTTCTTTTGCCTGGCTCAACGCCAGTTCGGCCAGTGACAAGTCCTATTACGATTTCCGTGTCCGGTCTCTGAAGAGATGGAAAGAGATCGAAAGTGAGCTACATGGTCTACCTATCACCTGGAACGGATCAGTCAATTGGCACAAACCAGCAGAGACTTTGATGAACAAACATGATAGCTTAGAGACTTGGGGCTATGGCGTCAAGCGCCTGTCGGAAGAGGAGATACGCTCGAAAGAACCAGGAATTGAGTATGCAAGTATCCCTGAATGGGGTCTTTGTTATACTGAGGAGGGAGCAATCGAGGCACACATGGCTGCGCGACAGATGGTAGCCGACGCAGAGGTCAAAAACGCGACCAAAACCATCAAGGGCACTGCAAAGTCCTTTCTTAAAAGCCAGGGTCAAGTTACTGGAGTGGTCTTGACCTCCGGAGAAGAAATCCATGGCGATCACGTCGTTGTCGCAGCTGGGTTGGGCAGCGTGCCTTTTCTGGCAAGCGAAAGAATCAAGTTACCGGTTCACTCTGTACCAGCCCTGATTGTCAACTCGAAGCCCGTGAAAGACCAACTACTACATAGCCTCGTCAACTCGAAGTATCTCTACATGCGTCAAACAAAGGATGGTGTTATTAGAGCTGGGTGTGAAAACCCTGGTGATGACCCAGGTGACGATCCTGCGCAAACGGCACACGAGGTCTACGAAGAGCTACAGAAGACTCTGGTTGAGGGAGACAAACTTGAGTTCGATTATTTTACTATTGGCGACAAACCAACACCTAAAGATGGGATGCCGATCATTGGACCAACGGGTCTTGATAATATCAGTGTGGCAGTCATGCACTCTGGAGTCACAAATGCAGCTATCGTTGGACAATTGCTGAGCAAGCAGATCTTAACCGGAGAGACAGACTCAGCTCTTTCTCAATTCCGTCTTGACCGGTTCACTACTTAATCACGTTACGATGCAAGAAATTACTATTCACCCTGGAAGCCACCACATCTCTTTCCAAGCATATCACTTAGTCTTTCAATTACCCTAGACCTTCAATTGATGATATACAACAATGAATAATGCAAGGGTGTCTCAGCATGTAACCCAGTCAAGCTTCAAGGTTTTCATTGATAATTCTGTGCAATGTCTTTGCACCTCTGAACCAGCTATCTCTTAAAACACTAATTTTATCTAGGCATAGCCATGTTTCTTGAATTATCGTCGTTGTCATATCGTGTTCTTACAAGTTTTCATGTTGTAATACACAACAAATATTACCTCACTATCTGGCGAATGCAAGTCGCTTTTTTCATCTTTACCCATCGCTCAATTTTGCCGGTTCTGTAATCGTGAAACCAAATGCAGAATTACAATCCGTAGTGTATTCGTAGCCGGACCGATATAGGCGTGAAAATGTCATGACCCTTGTTATTGTTCGTCCAGAAAAAGTTGCCTTTCATGATTTGCCGGACCGTAGCGTTGCGGCCCATTGCCACGACATCAGCTCAAAGTTTAATTTCTGGATCCTCGGCCGAGTGATGATGGGATAAAGTACATAACACGCCCACAATGGATCTCGCACTGTGCGGCTCCGAGATCTATATTTATGCCCTGGAAAGCAACTTGGACTTGCCCCTGGCAACTGACATGAGATGACGTGGATCTGGAGTTACAACAAACCCAATCTGTTACTTGATTCATGCAAGAACCTCTAGGGGTTTACTCATGAATTTGTTCACCGATAGCTCTACACCTTTGTATCTGGCCCTAGATGTCCTGCATTACGAATTGAGGCCTTTCTGGCCCTTGCGATCCATCGAGACGTTGCATTCTCACTTAGCCATTTCTCCGGAACTGCCGACTCGCTGAAGACGCCATTACAGTGAGAAAGTTAACTATTCACGGAAACATCGGCATGGTCCGATGAGACTTTAGAGTCGGCTCGGGCCAGATCGAGTATTCCGTCAGAGTAGCGTCGAGGGAAGGAGATGTTGATAGCCGACGAAACTCCCGAAAGGAGGCTGCAGCGGACAAGACTGCATCAATAAATCCACTCCAACTCCCCGCCACTGGATTCCGTCAATCGTAACCAACCTGCTTCCGCCAAGGCATCATGCGTCTGCAAGCACTTACCGCTTTAGCCACGTTGGCTTCCACAACCGTCTGCCAGACCCTCTGGTCTCGGGATGTTGATTACAAGGCGCTTAGCAAGGAGCTTTCGGCCTCTGCAAAGGTCTACTATCCTGCATCTGATGACTTTGAGGCTGCTTCGAAACGGTGGTCCAATCTTGATACACCAAGCGTGAACATTGTGGTTGTTCCTGCCACCGAGAATGATGTCGTTGAGATTGTAGGTTTATTTCACCATGTTTATCGATTTGCACATCATTTCCCTCTTGATCATTTGTTCTTCTCTTGGACCTGATGTTTCAGGGTTTCCATACACACCCACTACCCACGTGTCCAGATTACACACCGATATGGAAGAAAAGGGACGAATTCTTGAACTAACCCCATGTTACAGGTTAAATTTGCGAACAAGAAGAAACTACCATTTCTGGCATACAACAGTGCCCATGGAGCAATCACCACTCTGGGAAAGATGAAGCAGGGTATCGAGATTTATCTCAACCAGCTCTCTGGTGTGAAGATCTCCGAGGACGGAAAGAGTGTCACCATTCTTGGCGGCACCAAATCTAAGCTAGTTACCCATACGCTTTGGGACGCTGGCAAGCAGACAGGTAAGTTCAGAATTAAGCTTAACTGCACAGGTTTGAAGACAGAGGGGAATTCTGACGCGATTTTGATAGTTACCGGTTGCTGTGAATGTGTCGGCTATGTTGGCCCAGCTCTTGGTGGAGGCCATGGTTGGCTTCAGGGTCGCCACGGCCTCATTGCTGACCAGTTCGAGTCAATGAATATTGTTCTCTCCAACGGTACTCTGGCTACTGTTGACTCAGGCTCTGAGCTATGGTGGGCTCTCAAAGGAGCTGGTCATAACTTTGGCATAGTCACTTCAATCACTTCTAAAGCTTACGATATTGAGCACAAGAATTGGGCCTTTGAGAGTTTGACCTTCAAAGGTGACAAGGTTGAGGAGCTGTACGAAATCATCAACAAATATGTCCTCAAGAATGGCACACAACCCACCGATGTCATCAGTTGGTCCTATTGGTTCAACATCCCTGATCTGGATCCCACTGGTGTAAGTTGCGCTCTATTCCGTACCCTGTTGACAGAAGTCTAACAAGTTGAAATAGCCTGTCGTCAAGATCATCCTCATACAAGAGGGTGTCGAAGCAGTCAACAAGGAATACTCTACTCCTTTCCATGAGCTGAAACCCCTTGCGGTTGAAACAAAGAAGGGTATCTACACGGATCTTGCCAAATGGGTCGGGATCAGCACTGAGGATGGCCCCTGCCAGAAGAATGGAGCCATGAACCCGCGGTTCCCCATCTACCTCGAGACATTCAACCCAGCTGCGCAGAAGAAAGCTTTCGAATTCTTTGCCGACAACGTTCGGGGCGATTCCATCTTCAACGGCTCTTTGGTCACATTTGACGGTTACTCTACCGAAGGCGTCAAGTCCATTGATGCCAAGAGCACCGCTTTTGCGTACCGAGACCAGAATATTCTTGTGGGCCCGTTGATCAGCTACCAATCGAACGGAACTGATTTGGACAAGAAAGCCTCTGAGGTAGGCCACAAGATCCGAGAAATCCTGCACCAAGGAACTGGACGTGACACTGTCCCAGTCTATGTCAACTATGCTTTCGGCGATGAAGGTCCCCAGGAGTGGTATGGAAGCGAGAGCTGGAGGCAGAACCGGCTGCAGGAATTGAAGGAGGCGTATGATCCTCAGGGACTATTCAGCTTTTATGCCCCGATTGTTTAGATATGGCTCTGACTGAACCGTATCATCTCTTCTCTTCGTCTCTACATAGTTCTATCTAGCCAAGCCATCACACACAGTCGAGTGTTGATTCAATGTATGGTTCTTGTTACTTAAAAAATCTCTACGGTCGTATATCTCGTGATTAAAATAATGGAAACGCAACCGCCTGACCATTGTTACTACAGTTGTATAATCATGTTCATAACAATCCAGGACTGCTACTCCGTCCAATCAAAGTACCATCGCTTGGGTAGCAAAGAGAGAACTGAGGACCCACTCGTAATCTCAGCAGTTTTGTGCCAGCGCTTACAAAAAAAACTTGTCTTGAGGTATGTATATATCTCAGAAGGCGAATAATATCGATCACCTCTAAAAGAGCCGTTGTATCCCTAGAAGTTCCTTCATTCATTCACCAATCACGAGTACCAATCGGCCATGCCATTTTAAGACTATCTTTATTCTTTGCATGCTTGTCTCAACTACACTTAGGAGCTTTCAAGCTTCACACCTGTGAGATCTTCACAAGCCTTGACAATAGCCTCCTGCTTGTCTTGATCTGCTGTCAAGGCGTGAGGCTGAGCCCTCTCCCTCTTAGGGTTAAAGTAAGCACCACTTAGGCTCGTATCGTAGTCGCCCTCGGCCAACATGACATATGTCTCGATGCCATCCTCCATCTTGTCGGTAGCATCTTTACCAGCAAGCTTGGTGGGAACGTATCCAGGGTGCATAGCAATGACTGAGGTGTTTTTGAACCGTCTGGCCATGGCATTGACCAGCAGGACAACGTGAAACTTGGTATCGCAGTATGCCTGGAAATCCTTCCACTCTTGCTCTCCGCGTTCCAACCAGAAGATGTCCTTGAGACCTGTGTCGGCCTCGTTGTGCAGAACGGAAGCGATGAAGATCAGGCGCTTGGGCTGCTTGAGGAGAGCTGCGAGGATGTACGGGGAGACGAGGTTGACAAAGACACTTGCTGGTACACCAAGGTCTGACTTTCGGAAGGGTCCGTAGAGCAGTCCGGCATTGAGAATTACTGCGTCAAAGGTTCCGATGGCGTTGGCGTCGTCAGCGAGCTTGCGCGTTTCTGCAATGGTCGTCAAGTCGGCAACCAGAACACCAGCAGCTCCTGGACATTTCGTCTTGACTTCATTGGCTCGCTCCTGGTTTCGAGCATGGAGATAAACTTCGTGCTTGCGTTCGATCAGCTGACGCGCTGCTTCGAAGCCAAAGCCGTCGGTAGAGCCGGTGATGAGAATACGGGCCATGATGGAAGAGGAATAGTGAGTGATTTAGTTTGAGCGGCAAAAGTAGCAATCGAATGCGACTGTTAAGCAGGGGGAGGTGTAAGACGAAATAGGGAAACAAGATTGTTGTTTGTGATGACGGACAGAAGGAAATTCACTACAAATAAACGGGGGGTTGAGTCTTTCCAACATCGGCGTTCTTAAAACGCCGATGGATACAAAGCTGGGGTTAATGAGGGTCACGGACTTTGCACTTTGCCCGAGTGTTGGCCGAAGCACCAACACCCATGACAGGGCTGGCCTGACTCGCGTCCCGGTGCTCGATGGCCCAACACGAAGTGAGGCATAAATGAAACGGCTCCTCGCATCTTTACCTGATTCGGCAGACCCACGATCTTTTGTCATCGCTTGAAAGAAGGTTTTACACGGGGTATCGTGGGGGTTGACCAAATCCCTGATGGGGGCATGGATTTCTGTGGAGCAAGACTTGTCTGCCCGAAAAGGATCTCATCTACATACATACTGTTCAACATCTACAACGGACAATCACTGCTCTGCAGGTTAGGTAGTTGACTGCGACATCGGTCAAATGCAGTGATACAAAAATAGACCAAAACGACTTTAACAGGAGCGTGCCCTTTAGACAGCAAGGCTTTGACTGAACGTACTTTTGAGAGGTATTATTATTATCGTCATTATTATTCTTTTTGTTAATTGAGGCCAGACTCATCATGGCTACGACAACCAAACCTCATTTGGGCAAATTTCGCTATTTGACCCGAGGAACTCAACCAACTCCTAGCAAAGAAGCCTATTTGCTCCCATCACTCTCTGAATTCGGCGATGTTGTCACTCTGCCTTTGACTGACTTGCGCCCATCCCTGGATCTTGGACAAGACTCCCCGTACAAACTTGATAGCCATGGGTTCACTGCCCGTCGACATTCTTCGGCCTTGCACTCAGCTCCCTACAATCGCTCGAGTTGGAACAATGAGAAGCTTCTTCGTCAAGTCTACTTTCCAGAAGTGGAAGATTTTGTCAAAAACTTGACGGGCTGTAAGAAGGCTGTGGTGTCCGCTGCTGTTGTTAGAAACAGACTGTACAGCGAGGGTGATGAATCCTCCTCTGCAGAACCAGAGGTGACCGCGGAGCCCTCTGAATCAGATGATACGTCCCAACTGTTCCCACCAATCTTTGGCAATTCTGTAAAAGATGGTGTATGCCCAGCTCCCAAGGTGCATTTAGACTGCACTCCCAAAGGAGCCAGGCACCATATTCGCCGATACCACAGCGAAGTTGCTTTGGCAGCGGAGAAGGTCATCGAGGCAGAAAACCGTTTGCTTGAGTCAGGCGTCCAGTGGAACGATCTCAAAGACCATTATCAAGGGGATGAGAGGGGTATTGGAAAAGTCCCTCACTTTGCCCTCTTTTCGATATGGCGACCTTTGAAGACTGTTCACCGCGATCCTCTGGCTCTATCCTCAGCTACTTCCTTCCCTGTGTCTGATTACGTTCCTACCGATCAGCGTGAGCCAACGGATCACCACATTCCCGCCCACTTGTACCGCATCATCGACCCAAACGCTGTCAATATTACGGACAAAAACAAGAGAACTGATAATAATGATGATGACACATACCAAACCCAAAGTTATTTGGCGTATGCCCCTCGAGATAGAGAAAAGACATCTCATGACTGGCATTATATCTCGGAGCAACAGCCTTCTGAGGTTTTGGTTATTCAGTTATTTGACAACGAGATGGAAGCACATGCAAGAGCACCTTTGGAGGACGGCAAAGGCCAGTCCGATCTTGGAGTTGGGGGAGCTGTTCACAGTGCTTTTGAGCTGGTGGATCAGAATGAGAATGCCGAAGCTAGGGAAAGCATTGAGGTTCGCGTTGCAGCGTTCTGGTGATAGTAATATTTATCAATTAGTGTGTAGTTCCAGTTTCCAAATTCAATAGTCACTTTATAACCTCGAATTGTGACATGTTGCTAGAGTATATTTTTCTTATTCACTATGATTGTCACCACTCACGATCGATGAACTTTCTAACCTTCATAGTATACTCCACTTCCAAGTAGATATCGCAAATACTTTCTGTAAGACACATAAAAAGACATATCGGTCCAATTTTCCTCTAACTACTTCCGCTACAGGCTGTCTTCACACCAAACCGTTGTCCAAGAACAACGAATTGCGCAACAGTAATGATACGTCGCAATGCCAGTGCTTCCTGCTTATTGAAGGCTTCATTCATAGCATCCTGTGTAGCCTCCCAATCCACGAAACCCAGCCTCTCGACGTTTTCCTTTGTAACTAAAGCCGAAATCTTCTTATGCAGTGATCCACCAGGCCAGAACTTCCTCGGACCCATGTAAGCCTTCTTGCTCATGTTGTACACCTCATCAGTAACGTAGGGCTTGACAGCCTCTCGAAGAATATGCTTCTCACGCCAAGTCTTGTCCTTCGCGTTGTACCTCATCTTCAGACTGGGTGGCACGTTGTTGACGTATTCAGTCAGATGATGATCGAGGAAGGGGCAACGGCTCTCGACTTGGTGGACCATGTCTATGTTGTCTCCGTTGTATCTCAGGATAAAATGGGGCATGAATGTTTTGACAAACATGTACTGTGCAGTGTGGACAGGATGCCACCGCTTGAGTATGTTGTCTCGGACTCTCCCATCGAAGCCTTCAATTAGACTGGTCTCGGGAACGCTATTGCCATACACCTTGGTCCAATCAGAGAAAGGAAGACTTCCGACTCTCGCGATAGAACTGGCGACGTGACTAGAATAGAACATCCGCTTTGTGGAAATCGGTACCTTGGGTGTGAAATCGCCAAAGATGCCATATTGAGCTTGCTCGCTGGCCAGAGCATATGCTTCTTGCCGCTCAGTAGAAGTCATCATGGCAGGCCACGAATGGTCGGGTTCGCTGAGCGAGTCAGCCCTGAACGCATCGTAGCCCCCGAAGTGCTCATCAGAACCCTCGCCTGCACTAACGTCAGACAGTGTAGTTTGTTGGGAATAGGAAGTTACTTACCAGTAATGACAGCCTTGATGCCCTGGGAGTGTACTGCCTCTGCCAATGCCAACCGACCCATCCCATTTAGATCAGGAAGAGGGACTTCGCTGTACCAAGTTGTGTCTTCAAATCGTGCAACGAGAGCTTCTTCATCCATCTTGACTAAATGAATATCGACACCGAGCCAATCTGCGGTGCGACGAGCAATTGCTAGGTTCCGTCAGCCTTGAAGTAATAACGACATAGAAGTAAACTTGCATACCTGACTCATCTGCCCCACTGCCCTCATCGAACTGGACAGTATAGCATTTCATACTAGATGGGGCTGAACTTGTTTCGTTTCCCAGTTTTGTGCCCTTCTTGATAAGGTGTGATACCATTCCAGCGACTGAAGACGAATCTATTCCACCAGAGAGGTAGACAGCTACAGGAACATCTGCCTTAAGGCGGATCCTTACAGCTTCAAGAAGGCGTTCTCTGACTCCTTCAGTAATCTCCTTCTCAGATCGCGGATCCTTGGACATCTGCAGTAGTTCAGTATCAAGTCAAGACACATTGGATGAGATATTCTTTACCTTGTCCGGGTACTCCAGATCCCAATATGGCTTTTGTTCTTCCCTTTCATTGGGTCGGCAAACGAGATAATGTCCAGGCAGGACCTACGCATGTTAGTCAGATATCTACCATCAGATAGTTTTGCTGCAAGTCTGACCTACCTTGTAAACGCCTTTGAAGAAAGTAGTTGAATCAACCCTCCAGCTCTGGTCTCGCAACGTCTGGACGCACCACTCTGGCTGCAGACCAAATGCTAGGAACGACTTTATTTCAGTTGCAACCAAAAGTTTGTTCTGGTGGACCGTATAGTAGAGAGACTTGATTCCATACCGATCTCTGGCAGCAATGAGTTGCTGACGGTTTGCATCCCATAGGACAAATGCGAACTCGCCCCTCAGATGAGATATGAAGGACAGACCGTAGTGCTTATAAAGCGCAATGACAATCTCACAGTCACTATTTCCCACAAACTTGAACTCATCCGCCAATAGAGCTTTATAGCGTTCGTAGTCATAGAGCTCGCCGTTCACAACAGCATGGATACCACCTTGTTCGTCGTGGAAGGGTTGATTTCCACTGGGACTAAGATCTATGATCGATAATCGAACATGTCCGAGACCTATCACATGTCAGATCGTCTAATATTCAAGATACTAGGTAGATGTCAAAACTCACCAACATGGTTATCATCACTGAACCAACGGCCCCGAGCATCTGGTCCACGATGAGCAATCAGATCAAGGCTGCTCTCCAGTTCATCCGCCACATTCTTGGCCTCTCCATTCAACACGGGCGACCTGGACTGGCCAGGGTGGGTAAGGAAGGCACTGATTCCACACATAATTGCGATACTTGGACTCTTGGGAAAACAGCACACTGGATGCGGCACACACTGATCTTGACATGCAGTTAAGGTAGCCCGTCAAGGTGCCCGACATCGGACTTCTACTACTGATAGACTACACTTTGGAACGGATCCTACGGCCATCACGATCCCTGCTAGCAATCCACGTTGTGACCCCTGACTGGAAAGGCACGGAGTTGCCCCCACGTAGTAGTCTAGCGGAAGGAAAGGAACAAGAACCTTGACAGCCAAAACTCAAAATGCCCAGTCGAATCTCACCCTACACCCTACCTTGGTCAGTTGCAAATCGCGGATCCGCAGATAAAAGTTAATGTCGGAAACGCCGGGGAAAAGGATTTTGCCAAACATGGTGTAAGAACGTGGTCAATACCAGATACGCATTATGCAGTGTGACGCTGCCGCGATGTTAACTAAGGCTAGCCAAGAGCTGTAGGATTGTGCGCTTGTAACGGCCCGCCACGGCCCGCTTACGGCGTTATCCTATTTTCCTAGTCTGGATAATAGCTCGATACAAGCTTTTCAACCAGTGGAGATCATACGTGTGCCTAGTTCCATGTACCCCTGTTGTTCTGAATCATGGCAGTACACTGTGCGTGCGAACATGTCCCTGATGCAACGCTGTCTATAGATCTAACAGAGTTTATACTAATCTCGTTTGAAACTTGACTAGTTAAAAGTTGACTACCGATTGGCACAGTTTGTGGACCATTGCCTAGGCTGTGTCGTGACGAAGCTATTACCATCGCGTTATTTCGCCTAATTTAACACTGAAGTGGATTGCTCGTGATCACTAGTCTTATATTGGGCCGGTAAGATCGAATAAGATATACTCCCGACTAGCCATTACGTACAACATCCACTCGACTTTCTCCATCATTGTATTGAAGCCATACCTAATAGATTCTGTTCATCATCTTCAACGGATTACTCGTTGCGGGCATTCTGGAACTTCACGGGATACAAGCAACTTCACTCCCCCGGCGTCAGCCGGACAAGGCATCCTCCGATCCCGTAACTTGTACGAAGGGTTCACTTCGTCAGGGTACCTTAACCGTTGTGGCGATGAGGTATTAGTCCAATAAGGCCTCATACATGGTGTTTCAAGGCATGTAGAATTTTTACCGCCGTTCTATGTGAACACGAAGTCGTTCGGGTGAACGGACAGCGAATTATTGGTGGGATCTCGAGATGGGCAGTCTCACTACGCGGGCGAGGCCTACATACTTGCTTAGTTGGCTGTGAGAAGCGGATTGTTCGGATTCATCATGTATGTCGCAGGACATCAGATAGAGACACACCATTGCATTTGACGTGTAGCAAGTCGAACCCCATTTGAACAATATGTTACAATCTTTGCAGGTCTCCCACCAGTCCTGGATGTACCACTAGATATGAATGCTAGTTTGCGTGAACACGATTTTATAAAGGCTAGCCAAACCGATAGACCCGTAAGAATTATCAAGCTATATTGTCAGACCACATTGTGAATTCGATTAACTCAAAATCTCTGTAAACTAGTAAAATATTTCATGCCCACAGTTCACAACATGGCTCCTCCAGCAGCAGTTTCGCCACTTTTTGTACCTCAACTTGGTACCCCATCCGATTTCCAAGAGTTAGAACCACAGTGGGACACCGTCAGTGTCGATTGTTCAGGTTTGACCAACAATGCCCTTACCAACTGGCTGCACAAGCAGAACAAGAGCCACTTTGGCCTTGTACAAGCTGCGTGGGCCCTATGTCTTCGAAGTTATACTGGCTCCGAGGATGTGTGGTTTACATGTTTAGGCCCTGAAAGGTACGCCGTCCAGGGAAATTATCCTCTTCTGGGTTTAGAACTGACATTTGCTAAGGAGCTACTGCTGTCATGTCTTACCCGTGCAACCTGTTCTAAGTCTGTTCGATCTCCAGCATGTTGAATCAATTGGTCAAAATCGTACAACATTTTGGGATGCTATCCCCGCTGTGCTTCCCCACGAGGAACTCCTTCAGGTTTTGGATGGATCTACAATGGTAAGTCCCTACATGAAGACACCAGAAAGACAATCAGGACTCACAACAAACCTTAGTTTGATCTTGCTGTATGCCTATCACAAAGACAAGAGGCACGTATACCCAGTATGAAGGTATACTATAGGCCATCGAAAGTCATATCTGCCATGGCTGAGATGGTCGCCGCCACAGTTGCCAAGGCAATTGAGGAGATTGTTGCCAAAATTGACTCTCAAATCAAAGACCTTGAAATCTGCAGCGATTTGGACATCAACCGGCTCGCCAGATGGAACATCCTATCAACTGAAGAGGACCCTATACCACAACCCATCCACCGAGTCATCTCGCAAAACAGTACACTGCACCCCACGTCCATTGCTGTGTCGGCCTGGGATGGGGATTTTACGTATCAAGAACTGGACCGTCTCGCAACAGGTCTTGCTATATGGCTTCAGCATCTTGGCATCGTAGGTCCAGAAGTCTTTGTTCCTCTCGTGTTTGACAAGTCCAAATGGGCAGTCGTTGCACAGTTGGGAGTTCTCAAGGCTCGTGGTGCATATTTCTTCATCAACCCGTCTCATCCTGTCCAATACAGTCGCGAGCTGTGTTCATCTTTTAACCCACTAGTGGCAGTTTGCTCGGCAAACTACAGTCCAATTGCTAAAGAGCTTGTTTGCGAAGCAATTGCGATTGGGGACCAGGTTCGTGAACTGCTGGAATCTATACCCATGGGCGGCACTCCTGGATCACCAACAGTCGATATTGGCACATCAAATGCTATGTATATCACATTTACATCCGGAACTACGGGTACACCGAAAGGAATCATCACGGAACACTCTGCGTTTTACTGCATGGCTGTGGCGAACGCAAAGGCTCTTCAGATCGATGTCAAAACAAGGATGCTGCAGTTCGCATCGTATTCCTTTGATGTCAGCAATCGTGACACACTTGTTACGCTGATGTTCGGGGGTCGTGTGTGTATTCCATCCGAATCTGATCGGCTGAACAACCTCGCAGGGTTCATGACACACCATCAAGTGAACCTTGCCAGTCTGACACCCTCTATGGCTAGTACTCTCAGTCCATCATCATGCCCCACACTTCGAGGACTAGTCCTTGGAGGCGAACCCATGACAGAGAGTCATATCTCTACGTGGGCCAAACACGTAAAGCTTTTCAATGCTTACGGTGTGAGTGAGAGTACTGGTATTGCAGCGTTGGCTTCAAACATCAAGCCAGGTGTTTCGCCAAGCAACATTGGGTATGGGTGTGGTTCCAGATTATGGGTCGTTGCGATCGACCAGCCTGATAAGCTAGCACCAATTGGTGCCCTGGGCGAACTAGTCATTGAGGGTCCGTCTATTTCGCGTGGTTATCTTGGTGACAAGAGTCGAACGGACCTACACTTCACATCGGATCCCACATGGAAGAACAGGATTTACCAAGAATACAGTCACCGTCACTCTGGTAAGAGAACTTTTCGCACAGGAGATCTGGTACGGTACAATCTTGATGGTTCATTGCAGTTGGCAGGAAGACGAGATCATCAAGTCAAAGTCAACGGCCAGAGACTGGAATTGACAGCGGTTGAGCACCACATTTCAACATGCCCGCAAGTATCGGAGGCAGGCTTCTTCCATGTTGCTGTTGTTGCTGTCAAGGCAAGAAACAGCGGGTCTACGAAGCTTGTTGCCTTCCTGGGACACGAAACATCCAGAGAGACATGTACTCCAGCCCAGATGGTGCCGGAGCAACTGAAGCATATGGATGGCTTGAGATCAGCGCTTGAGGAATACCTTCTGAGCGATTTACCAGCATACATGGTTCCGTCAGAGTTTGTCTTTCTACAACACATGCCACTCACAACCTCCAACAAACTCAACCGACTTCTCCTTCAGAACACAGCTTCTCAGGCGTTATCAGTCGATCACAAGGAAAGCCTCAATGGTCATCATTCCAGTGACGAAGAGGGACCATCCACTAGTAATGAGAGGGTGCTTGCAGAGACTTGGGCGACGATACTGGGTACCAAGAAGTCGACGATCTCACGCAACGACTGCTTCTTTCGGCGCGGCGGGGACTCAATGGCCGCCATAAGAATGGTGGCGAGTCTTCGTGAGGCTGGGTTTGGTATTTCTGTATCAGACATCTTCAAGACATCCATCTTATCTGAACTGGCTCCGATTATGGTTCGAACAGATGGGACGTCTCCAACAACAATGCCTGCCCCATTTTCCATGCTTGAGGACCCTGATAAGACTATCGGCTCGATCGTAAGAGAGGCTGGCCTCTTAGTTGATGACATCGAGGACGCGTACCCCTGTACACACATGCAGCAGGGGCTTCTTGCCTTGACGGCACAGAACTCGCGGGCATATATCGGCACCTACGTCTGGGAGCTTGCTTCTGGGGTTGATAAGAATCGATTCACACATGCCTGGCGGGAAGTCTGGCAGCATAATCCAATTCTTCGCACTCGAGCGGTGCAGACACCAGAAGGACTCGTCCAGGTCGTTGTGCGGGCGGATATGCCGTGGGAGGTTGTTTCTTCCGTGACAGGCTTCCCGACCAAGATCGAAATCAACCAAGGTCCTCTCGTCAGGTTCTATTTATGTGATGAGGTTTTTCGTCTGGACATCCACCACGCTCTGTTTGATGAATGGTCTCTCGATCTCCTTCTCGCGCAAGTTCAGCGAGATTATACGGGAGGAGATCTTCAAATGAAGCTGTTCAGCCCCTTCGTAAGACATTTGATTCAGCAAGACCACATGAGCTCCGAGACATTCTGGCGTCAACAATTCTTGGGTCTTGAGGCTGCGCATTTTCCAGCCACGGCTTCGAAAGCGGGAAACACACCAAAGACGATTATGCTTGAACGCGATCTGTCGCTCGATGCTGATATGTCGACCAAATACACGCTTTCATCCGTTATAAGATTGGCTTGGGCCATTCTTCTATGGCACCAGACAGGTTCTGAAGACGTCATCTTTGGTGCCACTGTCAGCGGTCGAAATGTCAATATCGACGGTATTGATCAGATCAGCGGGCCGACACTAGCATCTTTACCCATTCGGGCCAAATTGCCGATCGATAGATCCGTACACGAGGGTCTAGCAGAGATTCAGGATCAGTTCATCAACATGATTCCACACGAGCAAACGGGCCTGTCACGCATTCGACAATATGGAAAGGAAGCCGCTGAGGCATGCAATTTCCAGAACCTCCTTGTTGTGCAACCACACGAACAAAAGATGGAGTCTTCCGTGTTTCGATCCTCGACTGGCAATGCTTCCTCTGCTGATAACGCCACGGCATTCGCAAGCTACCCTCTAGTCTTGACATGTCGGCCAGACGAAGGTCGGGTCAATTTTAAAGCTACATTTGACTCTGACATGATCACTCCAGAGGCTATTGCGTCTCTTCTCAGACAACTATCACATGTTGTCCGACAGATTTTGACATCCGGATCCGTGGCGATCAAAGACATCGGCTTGGTACCTGCACAGGACATGGAGAAGTTGCGAGGATGGAATCATGCGGTCCCGAAACCTGTCGACATTTGTGTTCACGACCGTTTTCGACAGCTTTCCGCAGCCCAGCCAGATGCGCTTGCAGTTCACTCCATGGACTTGAATTTGACATACCGACAAGTCGAGGACTACTCCAATCACTTCGCAAGTCAACTTATGAGTCAAGGCGTCCGAAGCGGGGACTTTGTGCCAGTCTTAATACAGAGATCGCCCTGGGCCCCAGTAATTATGCTTGCAGTTCTCAAGACAGGCGCCGCTTTTGTCCTTCTTGACCTTTCACATCCTATCCAAAGGCTGAAAACAATGTGTTCTATGATCGACGCCAAGATCCTGGTTGCTTTCGGACAGACCAGGCATATTGGCGACAAGCTCTCACTTCCAATCATGACCTTTGACCCCACAGGCTACCTCAAAGGACAAGACCAAGTTTCCAACTCTTTACCACCGACTGTCTCTCCACAACCAGACTCACCTGCGTGCGTAGTCTTCAGCTCGGGTTCTACAGGCGTGCCCAAGGGCATAGTACTTCCCCATGGTGCTATCGCCACGAGCGCAGCTGTTATGAGAGAACATGGTAACCTTACCGCAACCAGTCGCGTATTCCATTTTGCTTCGTTCGCATTCGATATAAGCATCGGAGAGATCCTGTTTACTCTTGCAGCCGGCGCTTGTATCTGTGTACCAGACGAGGAAGAACGAAGGGGGAATCCAGCAAAGGCAGCAGGCGATCTCAAGGCGACCTGGGCACTGTTAACTCCATCGGTCATCAATCTCTTCGATCCTTCAGATGTACCAACCTTGGAGACTCTAGGCTCGTGCGGTGAACCTCTTACCTCTCAGATTGTGGATATCTGGGCACACAAGTTGAACCTTTTTGCAATGTATGCTCCGGCAGAATGCACTGTCATCTCTCACATCGGACGTGTTTTGCCAGAAACCCGCCCATCTCATATCGGTCGAAGTTTTGGAGCTGCCTCATGGGTGGTTGATCCAACCGATCATAACAGGCTTGTTCCCATCGGCACAGTCGGCGAACTACTAGTGGAGGGGCCTGTAGTTTCCACTGGCTACCTCAAAGACCAGGCGAGGACCGACCAGGTCTTTGTCAAGAACCCATCTTGGCTTTCCCAGTTCCGTTCGAATTGCGGGAGAATGTACAAGACCGGTGACCTTGTCAGACAGACGTCTGACGGTTCTCTCCAATTCCTGGGACGAAAGGATGATCAGGTAAAGCTCCATGGCCAGAGACTTGAAGTGGGTGAAGTCGAGCATTGCTTGACGTCTGTATGTAAAGACATTAAGGCCGTTGCGGTTGAGTGCGTCAAATTCGTGGACCAAAACAACCGGGCTGCCTTGGTCGCGTTCCTTGCTCCGCACACAGAAGGAACATGGGGCCAAGTCTCAAACGACAGTGCGTCTGGGGATGGTGATTTACAGCATATCATTTCACCGAACGAACAGTTCTACTCTACCATTGAAACACTGGATACCTGTTCGCGGGCTCAACTACCTGCATACATGGTCCCCACGTACTTCATACCTGTCGCCCATATTCCTCTTAGTCTTTCAGGCAAGATCAATCGACGCCTCCTACGCGAAAGGTTTGCAGAGACCATATCGAAAAACCTCGATCATTACCAGTTGAGAACCAGCACTACTGAGTTGGAAGAAACACCCACGACTGAACATGATCGAGAGATCCAAGAAATTTTCGCAAAGGTTCTCAATACGGACGCTCAGTCGATTCCTATGAATGGCAACTTCTTTAGTCTGGGAGGTGATTCTATCTCGGCAATGGCTGCCTCCACGCTTGCTAGACGGAGAGGTATCGACCTGACGGTAGCTACCATATTTACACATCAGACCCTATCCAAGATTTCTCTGGCATGCACGCCAGTCAATGGAAAGGTGGTAGAGACTACGGAGAACGCCATTGATCACGATGAACAAGCTGGAAAGGCTCCCAATCGTGGCCAGATCCATCTCGATGAACTTCCAAGACATATCCCACAAGAAGTCTTGGAAAATGTCATTGAAGCCAGTCCCGCAACCGAGTTTCAGGTGATGACTTTATTCAACTTTTACAGTCGTTATCTCTGGATCTCATTGCCTGGTGGGGTGGATGAGGAGCGTTTAGAGGTTGCTTGCAACAAACTTGTCCAGAAGCACTCTATCTTGCGCACCGTCTTCTACACAAACCCTGACGGGTCAATAATCCAACTGACCCTACGCGATATGCCAGTTACTTTGGCGCACTACCCAAATGTCGATGACCTGGAAAAGCACTGCGCAGATGACTCTCTTGCTATGAGCGTACCTATTGATGGTAACCCTGGGTTACAGGTTCAGCTCTTGAAGTTGAGAGATTCGCGAATGTTCTTGGCATTGCGACTACCACATGCCCTATTTGACGGAATGTCTTTGAGTCACCTTTGCGAAGATCTTAGTTCTGCGTACACGGGCCAAGAGATGTTGCCCTGTGCTCAGTTCTCAGACCATGTAAAACAGGTCTGGGAGAAACGAACGCCCCAGACCTACCAGGTATGGCGAGATGTTCTGCAAGATACTCCTATTACCGCCATGAGTAGTGAGAGTCAATGTTTTGCCAAGAAGACTGTACCGTCGCATGTCGCGCACCAACCTCGAGGGGTGACTGCAACAATGGAGACTGCGCCAATTTCGCCACCTCAAAACACGACCATGGCCACATTGGTCAAACTAGCGTGGGCAGTAACACTTTCCAAACTGTTTGCTCCTGGTCAAGATGGAGACGGTTCGAGTGATGTGGTCTTCGGCCAGGTTGTGCACGGCCGTGGCCTCGGAATACCTCACGAAGACCGCATCGTTGGCCCATGCCTTAACATTATCCCAGTACGAGTACACTTTCCACCGTCGCCCAACAAACACGACCTACTTTTTCAAGTGCAACAACAGCACATTCAAACAATGCCTGTTCAAAACCTTGGTCTAGGCGAGATCACTCGCATCTGCACCTCGTGGGAACTTGAGACCAAGTTTGGCAGTTTTGTGAGGTTTCAAAACTTTACCAACAGTGATGATCCTACTTGTGTTTTTGATGGACATACTTGCGAGACAGGATTGTATAGTCTTCCAAATCGCCCGTCAAAGACAGCCAACGTGCTTGTTGTTCCAAAGGGCTCCCGATTGAATATCACGATGACGGTTTCTAGCGAGGTGTTGGATGAAGAGGCTGCGGATTACGTGGTTAAGTATTTCGGTGATGTGATTGAAAGTTTGGGTAAAAGTGAGGATCACTGCAGTTATCTTGGTTAATTTGTAAATTTTTGTACTTAATCCATAGTCACGCGCAACCAAGGTCCTGTAATGTCATGGTTTATATATAGCTCGGCTTTGGTGCAAGACTCTTCCGCCTAAACTGTGACTCTTATCGACGCCGAAGTGCAGGGGGTGGTTTGATCAAGGGATGTAGTGTTCTTTGTTCGGCAGTTTTAGCACCTGTTACTAGCTCCACATCCAGTGGATAGCTCACTGAAATTGCTTAAATTCAGCGCCGGGCACCATCCATTGGAATCCTCTTCCACTTTACTTGTTTGTTTGTGTAATAATCTTTTAGCCATCATGACTTTCCCCAACTTTCGTGTCGCCATTCTTCAGAATTTCATACTTGAAGAGACAGGAGGTAGACCCATGATTGACAGAATCACTCAACTTGTTCGCCAGTCTAAACCAAATGCCGAGATTGATGTTTGCGCTGCTATTCAGGGTGATGCACTCCCCGACCCGGAGAGTAAGGACCTGATCATCTTGACAGGAGGACCTTTCAACCTCCTGAAGGATGAGACACCACAATGGGTTGCAGACACGCTGGAATACCTAAGAAGAGTCACTGAGCATCGATCAAAACCCAAGATTTTGGGAATTTGCTGGGGTCAACAGGCAGTTGCTCTGGCGTTAGGAGGTGCCCTGGACAGATCTGGCAGGGGTCACTGTGTAAGAATTCGATCTAGAAAGCACAAAGAGTCACGACTAAAGATTGATTTAGGTTGGTGTTGAAGATATTACGTTGACGCCTGAAGGAACAACTTTTTTTGACGCTACATCACTGGTAAGTTGATGGCTAGCCTCTGCCAATGGATACAGAAGACTAAGATTGCTAGACTATACATAAGAACCATGAGATCGTGGTGACGGATGTTGGGCCCCACCTATCGCCTCTGGCTCTCAACAACGAAGTTCTTATGTCGAAAGATGGCCAGGTGCTCACTTTTCAAGGGCATCCAGAGATGGACTCTACACTCTCCCGGCTCTTTGTGGCTTCGGATAATCCAGCTGCAGTAGGAGCAGGATTGGACAGCAGCTTGAGGCCCATTGACTCACCCCACGACGGGGATATGATTTTTGAGAGAATCATTGAGTGGGCTTCTCACGAGATGAGCCAGTAACTGATTTGTATCGAAGTCGACGTGATGACATGATAATCTCATCTTATCACGTCGCTACAGTTTCTTCATATACATTCTTATGAAAAGGCCTAAATCAAGTTTATTGTCAAATCAAATGCCTGTAAATGTTTGTGTATGAGAATCTACCGCTCTCCTGTAACCTAGAAGGCGATCTCGCCATGTCCCCGCGTTTTTAAACGTAGTCAATTCCCATGTGTTCACTATAGTGATGTCAATACCGCTCCAGAGCGAAAAGGCTAATATAGGCGCGCTCTCTGCTAGATCTCAGAGGTTACATATCAGATGCATGCCTGGGTGGAAGAGACGACACCCGGTAGCGAACAGCCCAAATGAGAGTAAGGGATTCGCGCCGTGAGACAAGCGATAACCAACAATCGAGATAATTCGTATTTAGAAACACGTCAGCCGCCTCTTCGGCAATTGCGGTAGGCACAAGGCTCAAGCGTGGAACAGCGTTGGCCCGAATCCAGCTGTGAAGATGATCCAGGTCATTCCACTCGTCCAGTGCCTTGATCCCATCCATGTCTTTGAAGATAAACCCTGCCATCTCAATTTTCTTGAAGCCAGGGTCACAATTGGCAAGCGTTTTGTACGCTCGACTTTTATGTTGCGGGTCCTTCTTTTCAAGGAACGGGAGAAGAAACGCAAAACGATGAATTGCGGCCCATTGATCAGTTTCAACAAAACCGGACAGGTCAGAATTGCTAGCCTGGATTTTGTCAATGGCGTTGGAGGAATCTTCCCAAATAAGATTCTTGAATGCAATAAGCGGGAGAATGCCAACGATCCAAGCTTGCGGATCATCAGCTATCTCCCGTTCCTGTCCGCTATGGGCACTCATCGATGCTCCCGGGATGGCTGAAACATGATATCGGATCCAACGACAGATAGTGTGCCTGCGGCACCTTCGAACGCTGTGTCCCTGCATGATTGCGATGTGATGAAGAATGTTGAGAATTTGAATTGTTTTCTGATGTAGTTTGATTCGTTTTTAGCGATTATGGTGTGGTAATGACGAGTATTCAGTTTATATCAGTGAATTGCAGCAATGGCCCATTTATACCGAGTTTATCTGAGCCATCGTTTTTGACAACCCTCATCAATTCTTCTGTAGTCCTTGTTCAACAACATCCCCTTTCATATTATGCAGAACAACAAAGGTACCACGAACAAAAGACCAAACATTAACTAACGATGGACTGTTCACCTTCTGAGCCAGCCTTTGTTTATCGAACATTGTTATTGAACTTTTACACAAATGGTATGCTTTACCCCCAGTGCCATTCCACGTTACAACCGAGACTATCAAGTACAAAATTTTGAACAAGTCAAATCCACAATGATCGAACTATCTTTCTTCTCTTGTAAATGATGCATCTTCCTTACCTCGAAACAAATTGCGTGAATTACCATCCACATGCAAAGGGGCTAATGGTAGTAGGCGAAGGGGAAGTGTATTGTGAAGTTGAGTCGTTTATTTGGCTAATATAGGTAATTAAAGCATCAAAAAAGGATATAAAGCAAAAAAAAAAAAAGAATCCCCGAAACCTGGATCGAACAAGTGACCTTTCGATGACATGTATACAATTACAGTCGAACGCTCTTCCAGCTGAGCTATTCGGGGATGGGTCATGTGATATGGTTTTAGCGCCCCTGACAAAATCTAAGAGCGCTTTCTCCATATCATCACAATGTTATCTTGCAAGTGCCTCATTCAGATCAAAGTCATCAGAAGACTACCCAATCGTTCGGATGATGCCATTTTATTTTTGATCCACTCACTTACCGTTTCTCTCAGCCTGTTTCACTAGTAGTAAAAGCATATTCGACTTGAACAGCATCGGTTGGCAATACTTCTACAGACATTACTGACATCTATTGTCTACAACCCCACGCCAGCATCATTAGCGCTGTGATAATGTGAATTAACAAATTAAAATTAGTGACGGTAAATCTACAATACGAAAAACGCTTGTGGCGATTAACTTGGTCCTCCTCTCATCCTTGTAACTCGGCCCTGAACTCGTACTCCCCAGGTCGTTCCTCGGTTGGGAAACACCTAATCTTGGTTGCCTTCCTCTCAGTATCGTCCACAGTGACCTTCTTGGTCGCACCAGCAATAGTAGAAAACGTCATGACACGTTGCGCATCAGTGCCATCGCTTGTCATAGCCTGTATCCCGTAGTAAACACCAATCGATGCAATGACAAAGGACACGGCATAGACGGCGACCAGGATCGACCATCCATAGTCAAAGAAGTTGGCCTTGCGACGTCGCTCACACGCATAGTTGGTTTCTTCGCCGCCGATGCCAGTGCCCGATAACTTGGAGGGGTCCGCTGCCCAAGCGACAGCGAGGAATTGTGGATCGGAGAGTAGTGAGATGATGAGGTCTTCATAGATACGGCTCACTTCTCGCTGGAAGTCGTGAACTGGAAGACTCTCGTGTCGGTCGAGAAGGTTCGTCGTTGTGATAGCACCGTCTGCTAGAACCACACCTTGGACCTTGACATTGCCGAAGAGCATTTCCCGGAGTCGTAGTCCCAGACTATGGAAAGCAGCAATTCGACGATATCTCGCGTAATCCTGGCGAGGGCTGACGTAGTTCTTCTCTGGTTCAGCAACGTTTCCATCGGCTGTTCCATCGGTAGACTCATTTGTCCAGCTGCTCCACTCTGTGTCGATAATCTTCTTCTTGTATTCCCGTTCAGTGATGTCGTACTTCTGGAATCCTGCGGTGTAGTTGAATGTCACAGTGTAGTTCACCTCCCAGTGATCACAGGCAAAGATGACCGGAGTGTAATCGTCATACCATCCATCAGTTTCATTATCTTTCGCATGCTCCTTAGTGTGGTCCTGGACTTCAGCGTAGCCGATCCAAATGCTGGGCTCGGTCCTGAAGACGCCGAGGTTCTTTGGAAAGTCAGGGCCACCCTCCTCAGAAGGGATGCCACCGACAGTAAAGTTATCCATCTGTGGTCGCATATATTCTCCCAGGTCGGTATTGGTGAGGTAGGTGTAGTTACCAGCCGGGACCAGGTCGCTGAGATTGAAGGGCGGCTCGGCATTTCCAAACTTCTTCATCTTGGATCCGACGCCACGAGCAAGCTCCTCACACTTGTATCCAGGAGCAACAAAATGGATAGTCGTCGAGCAATCCCACCCCTCTCCGCAAATTTCCTTCGAGATGTTGGCCTTGTAAGTTGTCTGACTGCTCGAGAACACACCGGCAGCGATACGGTCTAGAGGAGATGAGGGGACGTTGTAGTATTCGAAAATGTTGTCGTTGGTCTTGGCGTCATCTGCCAAGTTACCATCAGTGGCCGTCCAGTTGTAGCCAGAGAGAGAGCGACCGTTCATGATTTCGCCCTCGGCTTTTTTCGGGGTCTGGAAGCTCTCTTTTGCCTCGTTGCTGAAGTTGAGAGTGCGGATGGATGGACAAAGTGTGTCTTGAACACTTTCACCAGGAACTACGTATAACGTAGCAGAGGTAAGAATGACGACGGCAGGACTGAACCACATGTAAAGAGCGAGAAACATGACAAACCAAGACTTGGCCCAGGCCTCGCGATTGAAAAGCTCGACGAGGTTATGAGTGGCACCGAACAGAGAGTCGACTGCATGAATGGAGAATCCCTTTTGACCCACGGCTCGCCATGCTACTTGCTGATGGGCCATGACTGCTGCGAGGATAAAGTTGGCGTTGGCAATGAAGGAAATGAGTTGGCCAGCTCGGAGCATCCATTGTTGATTCACAGCTTCGCGACCGTCGAGGTGATTGTAAAAGAAATGGTGCCCGATAGCGCCGGCAACTCCAATGACCAAGCATGCAATCATGGACCACTTGCTCTTCATCGCCCTGTACAAAAAGGGTCCCTTGGGCTGGACAGCATTGGTTGGTCGGTTGACGACGTGAACATCGGGTGATTTCTCGTAGGGTACGTTGGCAGGGTCATGGCCCATTAGTCCTCTATGACTGTCAAAGGTACGATCGTAGCCGGGGCTGTCTCGAAGGTTGGGACTTTGCGGGTCTAGCCATGGCGAAGTGTTGTGAGGGAATGTTGCCTGAGAGATGGTTTCTGGCGAGACAGCTTGCGCAGGTTGAAAGTGGCCTATAGACGGCTCTGGTGGCACGACATGTTGCTGTTGCTGGAAGGATTGCTGAGGGTAGTTGGAAGGATAAGCATATGCCTGCTGTCCCTGGCCTTGTTGCTCTGTCACGATCTTGTCTTCCATTGCAGCGCTATTGTCTACAGGTACTGTCGCATATGCAGGTCCGTCTGACGAAGAGCCCAAGATTCTTGAGAAACCTCCCATGGCTTCCTGGGGACGCGGCCGTGAAGAATTATATGCGGGATTGCCCGTGGCAAGGACCAAAGAACTTTTCTTCTTTTTTTTCTTTTTCCTGTTGCGTATAATATTGCAGGACGTGCTTTGTTGTCAGCTAGCTAGAACTGCAACTAAAGAGAAGAAAAATAAGCTGCATGCATATGCAAGACTATTCAGCCCCCAATGTCTAGCATTTATACCTCTGTAATCGGCAAAACCTCCTAGTTCAGTAGAATTAGCCGATTATTTGTCGACCACCATGTTATTCTCCTTTAAGGAGCAGGTCCGTTTTAGGAATAGGTCTAAGACGGATTTTCCGCTGCATCGTCTGATCGAGACTTTTCCTGCGGCTACTTGCCAAGTCTGATAAGGCTGGCAACAAGGATCAATTTCATGGAATCGGGCTTGTAGGCTGACTGAGTACAAGAATGTTGGAAATCTGGTCAGGGAAGATCCATAGTAGTCATGGGTCTGTGTAATTTGCAGGGCCTGAAACGAGGCTTCGAGCATGTTATGAGAACGGACGGGACGAAGACACCGCTTGATAATCCTAGCTCAATAATCTTGGCTTTCAGGCTGCCAAGAATTCATGAGAATTAGCCACAGACGCTTGGACAGCCTGATCCAATACGTATTCAAGACTTAAACGTCCATCCTCCCTCCGTCTTTGATATATGAAGGAGATCTGCATACATGATATTCGGTAACAATTACTCGACCTACAAACATGTGGCGAGCGCTTACACTCCAACTCAGCTGTAAAAGCCGCACACCTGACTTTCTTCTTTTTTCGCATTCACCTCAAAAGATGAGAACGCAATTCAAAATAGGGTTCTTGACACCCTTCCTTTTTTCTCTGCCGTCTGACATGACAGGGCTTGTCACTGGTCACAATCCGGTCCTTGCAGCATTTAACCTTTGGCGAATTTGTCATGAGAGTTGGGGAAATTAAAGCTGACATGCATGCATTGACCACCGTTTTCCAAGACAAACGCCATGTATCGATTCATATTCTCGCAATATTTACTAAAGGAGCCATAAATCACTGATATGTAAGATGAATCTCATAAATAAGGGGCAAAACACAGGAACTGGCTGGATACAATTGAGCCTTTTGACCAGACTTAATACAGCGTCTGATTCAGGAGACAACCTTCGTTCATTTTGGAACTTCAGTCTGTGCCGCATTCCAGCCCAAATCGTCTGGTGTCCTCGCTTTTGACCCATATTGTATGTCTCAATGGCTTAATCTTGGCTCAACTGTCATTGGGTACTGCACCCGTTCATCGAGTCCAGACTGTTAGAACGGGTCGCGTCTGGCCAACAACTCCAGTCTTATCCGCAACAGGTGAATAGGGATATTCTCTCTTTTCTAATTGGCTTAGCTGAAAGTATTATCCACTTTAAGCGTAGGGTCAGAATGGGATATTACCCGTCTGTCCGTTCCAGATGGATTTTTGGCAGAGGTTACACTTTGCAACAAGTGGATGTTTAGGGTAGTCTAGCAGGTTGAGATTTTCCTCCAGTACTGCATGTTATTACGCTATAGTAAGCAATATTTTTGATAGAAATCTGGTGCTCATCATGTTTGGACTTGCTCGTAACCGTTATTTTTGTGAATGTTTTCCCCAGTATACTACATCAACACTACAGTTCACATTTACATTCTTTCATGTAACGCTGGTTTGAGCATCATGACACAGTTTTGGGGTGCTAATATAAATCGATCCCGACTGCTAAAGTGTGCTAGCGATCACCTATGCTAAATGAAGTCAAGCGCGTTACATTGCTTTCAAGCTTCTTGTGCAGTGCATCAGATTTGCGTATGAGACGGTTACGATGAATATCTTGAGACAGGCAACATACCTGCCCTATTCGTTTGCCAGCGGAAAGCACGTGACATCACTGCTGATCATCATGTTGCTGAGAAGTGTTGTTGTACCCCTCTTTATCTTCTTCAACGACTTGCTATTTGCTCGTTGCCCTTAAAATGACAGAACTCAGCATCCTTGATCCAACTCCGGCTCGTCGCATTTCCCACTCGGGGGACCATGGCCCGATCAGTCATCAATATGGAGATGAGACAGAACACACGCAAAACATCAATGAGCCTGAAATCGAGTACCCAGAGGGAATCAAACTTTGGCTCATCATGGTATCGGTCACTGCTGTTCTCATCTTCAGTAGCGTGGATATGAATATAGTAGCGACTGCAGTCCCGAGCATAACGGATCACTTCCACACGGTAGCCCACGTTGGCTGGTACTCATCCGCCTTCAGGCTTTGCGTCTGCGCATTCCAATTCATCTTTGGAAAAGCATACAAACTCTTCTCTGTAAAGCGGGTATTTCTCCTCGCCAATGCCATTTCTATAGCTGGGTCGATACTGTCTGGTTCTACTGCTACGTCTACTATGCTTGTCACGGGTCGAGCTGTTTCCGGCCTTGGTGCTGCAGGTTTGTTTGCAGGTTGTTTTGTCATCGTGGTGCAGTCAACGCCTTTGCGTCAAAGACCCCTATTTCTAGGTATCATGGGCGCGGCTGAAGGTCTTGCGACAATTGCTGCGCCACTTCTTGGTGGTGCTCTTCAGACGTTGAGTTGGCGATGGTGTTTTTACATCAACGCACCGATCGGATCAATCGCGTTCTTGGCCTCTATGCTCTGCTTGTCAGATAGCGAAAAGCCTATTGAGATTGCTCGGTTGACTCTCGGAGAAAAGGTATCCAAGCTCGATCTAATCAGTAACGCGCTACTTCTGCCAGCGCTAACGAGCCTCTTCCTCGCATTTTCCTGGGCCGGCACGAAGTACTCATGGACGAGTGGTGAGGTTATTGGACCCCTGGCCACCTTCGCTGTTCTATCGATTGCTTTCGTCCTGAATCAAACCCGCAAAGGTGAAAGCGCTGCTCTCCCTCCTCGCTTGATGAAGCATCGCAGTGTGATAGCTGGCTTCATATTCATGTTTTGCATCAATAGCACCGGTGTAGTGCTTGAGTACTACCTTCCTACCTACTATCAGCTCGTTCGTGGATACACACCCGTGAAAAGTGGCTACATGATACTTCCTGTTATCATTGCGGCAACAATAGGATCACTGATCCATGGCGCTGGTACGAGTGTATTAGGATACTACACTCCGTTTATGATTTTGGCTTCAGTAATCATGCCGATAGCCATTGGTCTTGTCACGACGTTCGAAATCGACACAAGCTTGGAACGGCTTGCTTCTTACACAGCATTATCGGGGCTGGCCTATGGTATAGGTTTCATTGGTCCCCAAACAGCTGTACAGACTGTTCTACCTGCGGAAGATGTTCCACTGGGGTTGTCCATCATGCTATTCGCTCAATCCTTCGGTCCAGCTGTAACAGTTCCCATCGCGCAAGTTCTCTTTACCAACCAACTGTCGACCAACCTCGAAGGTCTTGCACTAAGCTTGGGTCAGCGAAACATCACCAATAGTGGACTGACTGAGATGGTAGGAAGTGTGCCTGCTTCAGACACGACAGCAGTACTTATTGCAGTCAATAAGAGTCTCAGCCAGACATGGTACTTTATCACAGGGTTAGCCTCGATAGCAATCGTGGGCAGTTTATCCACTAAATGGAAATCTGTCAAACAGTAGTATACGCAGATACTTTTATCTTTTGTTTAATATATTGTATGTTATAGATAGGTAGTTTAGTGATAGTGGATTGTAATTGTGAAGGTTGCGTTTTGCTATCACACCCGTTCCATGACGACAATACTCGAGAGGTCCTCTTTACCGTACAGTCGTGTGAACACTCTTTGGGCTCTTTATGGAATGTTTGGTCTTCAGTGAAGCCAAAGATTTATGCTTTGTGCATAAGAATAAGAATCCGATAAGATTCAGTTTTACTTATGGGGTTTCTTTCACCCTTGACTAGCTCGTATTGTCTGAGACATGCCGCTGATAGACCAGCCACCGTGAAATCCCTGACGCGATTCTTACACCACGACGTTCCGTAAGCCCGTGTTACGGGGGCGAAGCTTGGCAAGGAGGAGTTGCCGAAACGGCACCGCTCCGTTCAATTTTGTGTCAGATTTAACGACGCAAGCCTGGTTTCCACTCTAATATTCAAGCCAAGAAGTATCTAACGAGGCTCGACTTGAGATGCAGGAGTGATTTTTCATGTCCTTGTCGCCACTATGGAATTCAAAGGTCCGAGTCACATCTAAGAATCAAGTATTTGGTGAAAGTTCGACGGATCGGATCTAACGAGGCATTTGTTGGGTACTGGAATGGTACAGATGGGTCTAGTCATGATGATTCAGCTGTTCCCGTCCCTAGTAGGGTGTAGGGCAATCATCACAAAGTACGGAGTATGAGCTAGACTAGGTCTTTGCTAAAATAGGCGCCATATTGATTTCCCAGGCCTTTACTCTGTAAAGAACCATCCCCTGACGCTAAAGAGCTTGTAAAGTTCTGCTTTGCTTTCGGATAACTAGTTGGCGCCACGATATCCAGCATTACATTCCAGATATTGCCTTACTGGCACGATAACCTAAAACGAAATTATTCTCGCGCCACCTGTAATCCGAACTTCTTGGCTTTCTCACTGTCATAAATGTAATAGAACAAACATGCTTGCGATATGGGAGCATCGAAATTCACTGCGATTCTCGTTGTAGCGTTTCTTTGCCAACGCATAAAAGCAGCTCAGGAAACTCAGACGTTACCAGCATGTGGAGTGAGTTATTTCTTCTCTAGAAAAGTAAACATTGAGTCAGCTAACGAGATGTCATAGGGGAAATGTCTGCTCGACATCTTATCGAAGTCACAGTATTCGCACCAATCGCAACAGCAGCTGTGTGATAACACCGAATTCATCACGTCAATAGGCGCTTGCCTTGAAGAGGATTGCAATACTGAAGAGACGCAAGGTAGAGAACAGCATGGGAATTTTCAAAGATCGACGCGCTGACCCGGAATCATTGGCGATAGTGGTTTTGGATGCTGCGGCTAAGAAGTGTCAGATACCTGCCCAAGACAGCCGCTTGGCGTTGCGTGCTTCGAGCCTGGTGATATTCGGTGCTGCTTTGGGGTCATTCATTCTCAGATTGATATCCAAGTGTCTTTACAAGACAGAATGGGGCGCCGACGACACATTCATGTCACTTGCTGCAGTACGTCCCACTCGATTTGTGGACATGGCCTCGATGTCTCAGAAGCGGCGGTATATTGACTTTGGGTACAGTTCCTTATTCTCCCTCTTATTGCTCTTCTTCAGTTGAGTAAGTTGTTTCTGGAATAACTATTAAGTATGGATGAGGTACTGATTGACAACTCCCCAGTGGTTTCGAATGGACTTGGTCGTGATCTGCGCACACTTAGGCATGAGCAACTTGTGTTTTGTTTCCAGGTCAGCTACCATGGTATAATCCCCAGTCGAATCGCATTGCTTATCTTTTAGATGTTCTTCTTTCAACAAGTAACATACTTCATCGTACTCGGTCTAGTGAGGGCCTCCATTTTGACTTTCTATCTTCGCATCTTTCCCGACCACAAATTTCGGATCGCTGTTTGGGTTACCCAATGTGTCAATCTTACTTCAGCAGCTCTATACTTCATCTTGATCTTTCTTCAGAAGAATCCGATTTCGTTGAATTGGACGGGAGACTCTGCTTCACATCCGCATGGTAGTGTCTTGAGTGACAAGCTCTTGTACTTGAGTCATGGTATTCTCAGCCTGACATTGGACATTTGGATGGTCATACTGCCTCTTACACAGCTTTAAAACCTAGGACTCAAGTTTCGCAAGAAGATTGGCGCGATGTCTATGTTTAGTTTTGGAATACTGTGAGTACCTCCACACTTCATCTTCTTACTCAGACATGGACAAAAGTCAATAAAAATTTCAGAATCGTAGGAACTAGCGCAACCAGATTCTACTATCTGGTAAAGTACCAAGTAGCGAGAGACGCTGGAGGTAAACGATCATCCGCAAGAATCTACCTTTTTTTGACCGGCACTGACAAGTGTTGCCAGAAGCTGTAAAAGCAGTTCTGTGGGCTTACATCGAACTATGCATGGGTGTTGTGGTGGGCTGCATGCCTAATGTTCGGCAGCTATTGCGAAGAGCCCACGAATTTATCGTATCACGAAGGGGTGACAGCAACACGGATCCAGAGCAGAACATCGGCATCTTCAGGACACGATCGTTGGCATATGTATCCAATGAGACGACTGCTGTTGCAACAGAAAAGGGAACAGGTGGAACAACGTCCAGTGTTTCTACGTAATGAAAAATAGGTGTCTATCGAAAACACGAGATGATAGTCGAAAGCAGTACATGCGTGATGTTTGAGATGTATATAAAGTTCCCAATTGTAGATGTAGCATTTCTTCATCTTTGAACCAAACCACTAAATAGATGCAGCATAATGGAGTCGACACTATAGAGTGGCTTCCAAACTCTTCGAAACCACTAAATCATCGGTGAGATGGCCGAGTTGGTTATGGCGCCAGGTTAAGGTTAACCTTAACACCAATTCCTGGTGGAGCAATCCTCCTGGGTTCGAGTCCCAGTCTCATCAGTTTCTTTTTTAGT
>JAAVUI010000405.1:0-62339 GCA_014899075.1 Fusarium goolgardi
TCGCACCCCCCCCCCCGAACACGCGACACATGGGGCTTTCACCGCAATTAACGGACAGGTTCACTGACAAGCTACGCCGCAGACGCTCACCGTGATGTACCACATCACTCACCAAAAGATAAATATCCGCAAGGAGACGTCGACATCTATCAACGTTTTTTCCATAGCCAGTTTCTTTAGTATGGTGACTCTACTGGCGCATATGCACCAGTTTACGCCCGAATACCCCCAGATGCCGATAGTAACCAACGGACGGCGCGCATGGGATGAGGCATCGCGCGTGGTTGCTCAGGTCAGGGGGAGCGTTGAACAACACGGCGACTTGTAGCACATCCCACACTTGGTGTATCTAGGCTCTTGTGCGGCCAGCAGCACTCTACTCACAGAAGCAATATGGCGAATAAGCGACTGATTTGTAGCCACTATCATACTCCTTGTACTGTCTCCACTCGATTGAACTATTCCAGCCCGCCGTTGTTTAGGTTGTGGTATGGGGCGCTTCTTTTACATGGTTCTGGAAACTTATGATTCAAAAAAGTCATGAGAAAACAAACAGTTGGAGTTTTGGTCAACATAGCCCAGTTGTCCCACCTATACAGGTGGAACCTGACGTCAAATGCGACATAAACCAGGATACAATCAAATTCACATTAAAATTTGAGACACATTCGAATTCGGAATCGACATTGTATTTGCCTGAGACTACTGCGGGGCTTGCCCATGTAGACATATCTGACTAACGAGTGACTGACAAGCCATGTTTGATAAACAGATGCTTTGCCCGTAGCCTCGTCCTCGTGCACGTGAGCGAGGTAGACGTCGAAAACCGATTCGCTACCCGCTGCAGAACGTGCAGCATGTAATAAATACTCTTCCAAAAAGCCACCAGGAGTAAAAGCTCACCCTGAGTGGATGCCCGTCGTCCTAGAGTAATCGGAGCCGAGCCTCGGTGTGTCTGTTGCGAGAGCAAGAGAACACGTCCGGAAAAGGCACAAGCCGAGGTGGCCATGCATCCCTGTCCCTCTACGTCGAGACGCCCGGGAACGGCGACTGACAGGACGACGGGGCATGCAGAGCTTTAGAAACCGTGGACCTTGATGGTCTTGGCATCTAGCTCGAGGCCTTCCTTCTTATCGACAAGAAAATCCTGAACATCTTTACGCTGATCGCCCTGGAGCTGGATCACCTCTCCCATCTCGGAGTCGTTAACGATGGTGCCATTGCAGGCTGTATCGTGTTAGCTTGAATAGCAGGAATTGGCAGGTGTGTCACTTACCAAACTTCTTCTTGATGACCTTAAGAATCTTCTTCTGGTCAAATTTCTTTGGGAGACCCTGAACAGTGGTCAAAGTCTTACGTCCATTACGCTCTAGAGACCCGTTAGCAGTGCGCACAAACACGACGATTTCCACCAACAGCTGTGACATTGATTCACATAACCATCTAGCAATCTCTCGTGAAATTGTGGTGTAGCGTGATTCGAGGGTGACAGCGGCCGGGGTGACTGGGTAGGCAACTTACGCTGAATGCGTATATGGATATAATTCTGCGTCTGCTTGGTTTCTCCGGTGTCCTCGTCGGCTTCGGCGAAGGGGTCTAAAGAGCGCGGCAGTCAGTTATCGTGTTCTCGAGATTCGTTGATGATGTTGATGGACAAGCGGTCGAGTGGGGAATTGGCATGTGGCTTAACACCAGCAGATGCAGGTACAGGACGATAAGGCGCTGGGGTTCAATCCAGGAGTCGAAGCGACCTGTGCAAGCAAAAGGCGGTCTTGGTAGGGAAAGGAGAGTACTCCTCGTGGGGATAGTAAAAGGTGCTTACCGTAGGTCTTGAGATTTTCGATGGACATAAACTCGGAGGTACTGGGGTTACCTTGGGAAATGGGTTTTGTAAAAGGGTTGGGGATGTGTTCAGCGACCGCTGGCTAGAATAGCGCCTCGCTGTATAAGTTTCGAGAGTACTGGTTTGTGTACGAGGGATGAATATGTCTTGCGACGGTTTGCGAGATGCAAAGTCTTTAGAAGTTTGCGGGTATTTGTGTTGGTGACGTTGTAGGGAGAAGAAAGGGAACGGGATTTTGGTAGAAGGGGGGAGGGGCAAAGATGAGTAAGTGCTTTGGCTTTGGTGGGAGGGAAGCACGGTGAGGGCTGCTCCTGCCTAACGTTTCAGGCAGAAAGCCTGGTGAGATGATTTCGGCAACCATCCACTGTCATCCATGAATGGGGCTTTGAACCACACAGTCAGTGGCTGGGCGGTAACACGGGCAGGAATACAGATATTACATGCATGCATCTTGTTTGTTTTTATCGCAACACTGACTCAAAGATATCAGAAAAATAAATATGAAAATGGACCTCTCTATACCTCTCTAGACCTCTGTTGCCCTCTATCTCTAAACGCAGCTGCTCCATAGCAAGCTACATAACGGGCCCCTGTAGCCTTGTTCAGGCTTCTGAGTGATGGCTGCTCTCTAACGAAGCTTTTAGAATCAGTACCTCACACAACAGTGTTGGCCAACCTACCTAGTCACATCAATGTATGGTCCAACCAATGTAAAACTTGGTTTCAGCCGCTATTCAATCTGATTTTCCCGTTTCGGGGAAGCCGTCAAAAACGGCAAATGTCTTATCCTCAAGTTGGGCATACAGTAAGTAATTATTTGGGCGATCTACCTACTACTTACCTAAGATTGCTGTCGGGCACAAGGCTCTGGCGGGTACGTTGCGGCACTGCACTTTTAGGCGGTCCTGTATTCGAGGAAATGTACAAAAGCTCACAATCGAGCGGCTGCATCATGCCATATTGCATCGTGATGTTTGATGGCGTTGGCCTCTGCATTCCTTGCTCGCCTGAAAACTGCGGCGTAAAGCTGACGCTTACAACCAGCCATCTGCAAGTCACCCGGACCTCCCTTGTGACGCACAGAGTCAGGGTTCAGCATCATGACATTACTAGATCTACTGGTGGTACCTTGAAACAGCCATGTTAAGAATGGTTTTCTTCTTTCTTGTAGAGCATGAGACCTTACAGGTTCGAAGGAAGTTTACTGTCTTGATTTCTTTTTGTTCCTGATTTCAGTCCTATGATCAGCTATTTGTCCTGCTACCTGACGCAAGGATGAGAAATTAGAGTACATATGATGATACTGATGTAATGATATATGTACAGTACAGTAAGGTACTTTAGAGAGGGCTAATAAAAGAAGACTTATGGGAATTGGATAACATATCATCACATCTTAGTATATAGATTTATAGATTCTCTACTCTATGAACTACTTACACTTAAGCATCTTTTATATGAAATCAGTAATGTAATGTTCTTGTTATTTTATAGTCAGTAATTCTGGTGAAATGATACATATGTTTCAAATAAATATGAGTCACGGTAATGGACAACAGCATTAGACGTGAGTACTCCAAGTCAGAAAGCTCGAAAAACATAGGGTAGGAGAATAGGGTAGGCACGTTAGCCAGTAGCCCAGCCTAGCCCAATCTTTCTTCAGTTTTCTTAGCTAGGCACCACTTTATCTTGATCTTCCCCAGATCTAGAAGCGGATGATTTTCGACGTAATCCGTTGACTACTGGCGTTTCGTTTAGTCCCTAGACCCCGATTCGGAACACACCACCTTACTTGCCGGAGCCGAGACTTTAGGGCTTCAGCTATCTCGATGCTAGGGTCTGACAGCTAGCCTCGTCTCAAGAACGACTAAGATACGCCTTTGCTTCTGCCTCTGCCTTCACATGGACGCTACCAACGACTGACCTGTTCATATTCGAACGGCCTGAACCGAAGTCAACTTCGAGTGCATCATCACCCTGGTTGTCACCGTAAACGTTGACGCGCATAGACCCGCGGCGCTGTACGCCTCTTTCGAAAGAACAGTATCTCACCACTTTCAAATCTTCGTATAGGTCGTCATTTTAGTCTGCATATCCGGTCATATCGGCAACTCTTCCGCCCACGGTTCTTGACTGAGAATGGAAAACCGGAAGAAGGCTCCATTCGAGCCTGAGGAATACCCTCCAGGATCATTGCCCTTGCTCCATGAACGATGCGGCGAAGCAAGCTGGATACCTATGTGCCGCCACACATGCACATTTGAGACCCGGCACTTCGACGAGATCATGCTCAATCTTGTTGAGAACCCCAACCTCAACTCCAAATGGCTCTTCCGCGCAGATGTTATCCATGATGAGAGCACCCACCTTCTTGTTCCTGCAGATGTCAAAATCACCAAGGACTGCCCCCACGTTCGAGACTTTACGGGATTTGTTCGCCAAAGGACGATAGTGCGTCGGCTTATACCACGAAACACTCTTCGTGATGCCCCCTTGGATCAGACATGCTCATTCTATCATTCCCGTCCTGGCACAAAGGAATTGAACTCTGGTGGGCAAACTGGGTTGATGCGATCTCTTGTCTTGTATATGCCACATGCATCTTCTGCAGCAGAGCTGCCTTTTTATCACCCCAAGGTTAAAGGCATCTGTCAACTTCACGAATGGGATGAAGTCACAGAGACAGGCACCATATCCGTCCACTTCTTATTCTTTGACGTCGAGGAAGACAGCGAAGAGGTTGACCAAGTCAAACTTGGTAGAATTGCTTACCACCTGCTTCAAACCATCCATAAGCATGGGCACGGCACGGCTGCAGGCTACATCAAGAGGGTTCATCACGACGTGATTGTCCCTAGAGAGCGGTTTCAGGACAAGTATTCTGAACTCAAGAACAAATACGCCAGGTCTCTGGTGCAATCCTGGCTTGAGACCACTGACCCTGCAAAACACGTGTTTGAGGATCTAGGCATAGCGGCCTTTCTCATTGAACTGTGGCGAGATATTTACAGAGGTATAGATTTCCCTGGCTTCGTGGACATCGGCTGCGGAAACGGTCTATTAGTCCATATTCTGAAGCTTGAAGGATATGATGGCTGGGGTTTTGACGCTCGCGAACGCAAGTCATGGTCCCAATACAACTCCTCATTCTCAGGCTCACCCTCTGGGAAATCTCTCCAAAGACTGCTCCTACTGCCCAGCATAATACCCGTGGAGACACTTGATGGGAGTGCAGAGGCTATCGACCCTAAAGACGTTCATGATGGCATCTTCCCGAAAGGTACCTTCATCATTTCGAATCATGCCGACGAACTCACGCCGTGGACACCCATACTTGCCGCTATATCTCAGTGTCCCTTTATTTCGATCCCGTGCTGTAGCCACAACCTCACGGGTGATAGGTGGCGAGCCCCTCCGCCACGGGACAAGTCCAAGCCGAAGAGTATGTTTGCGTCGTTGGTTGATTGGGTTGCACAAATTGCAGAGGACTGTGGATGGGATGTCGAGACAGAAATGTTGAGGATTCCAAGTACCAGGAATACAGGCTTGGTTGGCCGCAGAAACACAAAAGACGTTGAAGAAATCAACATGCATGCGGTGTTACAAAAGTATGGAGGAGTTCAGGGCTACTACAGTAATGTCGCAAAACTACTCAAGTCTTCCCCTAGAGGTCATTAAGGAACCAAACCCAAGATTTTGTTCTCTGCATCCACGCTGTCTTTGCCGGTGTGACGCCATATAAATTCGGTACGCGTACAAGAATCTACTCATAGGTCCCGCGTATGAGATCTGAGGAGGGAAGAGTGTAGTTGGCTAATTGGTTGGGGTCCTCTACACCCTCATTATTGTGAACTTGGGCAAATTCACAGCATTCATGACTCTTAATGGTGGTATGGTATTGGAAGAGACTGCAGACAATCCAACTGTCAATACCACCGATACCGTGCTCTTTCGAAATAGTACGGCTCTCGTCATACACCAGAACGAATTAACCGCATTGGCTCAAAAATGTGACGGTTCCGTTTGCACACGCATGCATGGGGTACTGCAGCCGTGTCTTGATGTGGAATCCAGACTCTGCAAAGCTTGGGGGTATCGAAAAAAGTGTACCTCTGAGCTTCCAGGCGCAAAAAATAAATAAGACCAAAATTTGATTCGAAATGGTGGATGCTGGTTTGCTTATATTGTCTCATGGACCCTCTCAACAGTCGAACTTTCTGTCGGGAAAGTCAAGAAAGGTGCTTCACACACGGGATGCGGCATATGTATGGCCAGGCAATCACGAACAAGCTGAGCATGCGCCTCTCCCAATTCTTATTGTACTTCGGAACATGACAGACACATCACGCAAGCCTTCGTTATGCACAACGGCTGAGTGCAGCTTGCCCATTGCTGATCAGTACCCATGAATCATTAGCAAGGGTCTACAACAAACATCTCGACACCCCGGTCACGTTGGCGAGCAAATCACAGCAAGCGGGCTCTCCCTCCACTAGGGCCATCTCCAACGTTGACGTTGGAATCGCCCCTGCAAGCATCCATTTGTGCCAAGACTTCCGTCTGCCTCATTCACAAGCGAGGCACTGAGACATCTTGCCCACGGCACAAGGGTCCGGGCTGCCGCGGGGTGTAATAAGCAAACGATAGAACTACTGCAATGCAATGCAATGCTTAAGCCTTATCGAGGGAGTACTTTAAGTCAGATGCACAGTATCGGGCTAATATACCGACTGGTCTCACCCCAGGCGCCTTGCCGCTTTGCACATCATGGGTTGCCAATACTACCCATGTTGAAGCAAACCAAAGCTGCTGCTTCAGGCGAGCAACTCGGCGTTTGTGCGTGCGATCACTTAATTAACATCTTATCATTATGATGCATAAAAGGCGCTATTCCCGTCCGCACCCTCTTCGTATACTTGACGCTTGCCTTGTAAATTTCGCTCTTCCCAGCCTGTTTCTGCCACCCAGTCTAACATTCCAGCATTGCGACAAGCCTTCTCTGAACCTCTACGATTGTTGCACAGTGTTCCCAAAACCATGGCACAGGAACCGCGCTATGAAGTTTACCGATTCGACGAGCAAATCAAGGCTTTGCAAGAGAAAGCCATTGTGGAGGTCCTCACTTCAACACCAGCAGAGAAGCAACTGAGACTGTATTCGTACGGCCTAGACAAGTTATGCGAAGAACTCAGCGATGGAGTGATACGGGGCATGGTAAGTCTTAGTTTCCACATCTTGTTAGGCATTGTTTAACTAGGTATTGTAGAATGGACCTCTCGCCAGGTGGGCTACTGGCTGTGGTCTTGTCATCAACGATCTCAACAGACCAAGCTTCCGATCCGAGGCCTTCAGGCTACAGAAAGGCAGTGCACTGTGGCCAGGGAAAAATTCTACTGCGCTTCTTGTGCCTCTGAGCAACGGCAACGCCAAGATCGATCTACTTCCACGTGGAAGTAAAGACAGGGTTGCCCACGATTGGGATCCACGCACCGTCATTCACTTGAACGAAATGGGTTTTCAATTCCAGGGGAATGGGAGCGTTCGGTTTATCTACATCCTCTTCCAGACGGCGCGTTGCCCCGAATTTCATGTCTGGTGAAGGGCATGCATTGGACATGCTCTCTTGAGCCAAGGAAAGGCTGGTCGACATCTCTCGTTTCGAAATTATGACACTCTCAGCTGTTTGGCTGTACTAATCGCAGTGTCAAGCGGATGCTTAGACAGCCACCTCAACCATCACTACCATCTCGTTCATCGAAGTACATGACATCGGTCATATCAATACTCTTATACCCACATAATCCAACAACCTTCTCAGGACTCAGGATTTGAACCATAACTTGGAACCTGAATGGACGTCAGCTCCAAGATCAAAGTTCATAATCTTATGAAGAGACCTTGCTCTACCCCCGGGTAGGTTGTAAACAAGCACCGGTGTCTCCAGGCACCCAGGTTGAAGGGGAGTTGCTGGCCGGTATATCAGGGAGATACGGCTTTGGATGAGAGAGAAGGAGGCCGAGTTACAACGCTGGAACAATTACCAGCGGTCTTGTGCTGGAAGGGCCTTAAGGGCGGAGCTTTGGCATGATGTATATCGGGGTACCCTCAAATTGCCATTGAAGGAATCTCGTTAGCACGGCAGCACACTACTCGTATATTTGTTTAGCAATTTGGTTCCTATAATGACCCCTTCTCTGACATCGTCTAACACGAGCTATGCCAACTCCATTTCTGCCACATCACAGCACCCCCAAAGGCACGGAACTCTAGTCCTTTTAAGACTGTTTCGCGCGGACAAACATCAACCGATGCGACTTCAAACGTTGCTACAAATATTCGGGAGGAGAAGGAAGCCAAAGTGAGATTGTCATAAGCCAGGAAATCGCTACGCACAATCACCAGAGAAGAGTCAACACGAGCCTGAATACCCAGGTGCAAGTACTGCAATTTGAGACTCAGGCATCAGGAACGAATGTCACCGTTGCAGGAGACATGGCGGGACTAGTCTGCGTCACTTTCGGGAGCCTGCGCGAGGAATTGGGGCGCGTGAAAATAACATGGGGTATCCATATTCATGAAAAGTGCATTTTTTTCCCTCATACCAGTCGAGTTCCAGCTCGTTCTCGTCGTCCATGCCTGCATCCGAGATGACTATGGGAGGTTGGTTCAATGGTTTGGGACTGGTTTCAGAATGCTGCCAGGTTCATCGGCAGGATTGAAGTCGGAGAGAGATAGCGGCAAGACGTCTTAGCACGAATTGGTATACTGGCATACAAAGAAGCCAATCTCCTCACAGCGATCGAACATCCGGCAGTGATTCGCAGTTTATGAGCGCAAGCCAAAGTGAACACTGTTCATTAGTTCAGCTGCAATAACGGAGATGGCTCAGCAAAATAAAATGCTACTCTATTACGTTGTCTCGTAAGTCGTTGACCCAGCATGACCGGCTCTCTGGTCGCAGACTTCGAGCAAACGACAATGATACCTTGAAGTTGGATCTACCTGTTCTGCCAAGTTTCAGCCTCAGACTACCACTAGTCAGGGCTTAACTCGCAGTTCACCTTTCCATTTCCGCAGCGAATGGCAAGCAGCTTGCGTGTGAGATGGATACATTAAGCGTTTGTTGATGGCGCCGCCACTCTTGTCTTGTCACGTTAGTATCTGTTACCCGCCCCGCTAGCACAGTTTAAAATGCGATGGTAGGATTACGTCGGTCGAGAAGAAGCAATTATGTCTTCACTCACCATTTGGCTATGCTAGGAAGGTCAAGCGTATGGTGCAATCGATGTCTATCATTCCTTTAGGGATTTGCTCCCCTGTTGTACGGTCTGTGATCTTGTTTTCTCCTCTCTTTATCGTATCCGTCGCCTCGGTTCAATACTCCATTGGTGTATGCTTGTCATCTTGTTGGTAATAGAAGCGAGCTCTGACATGAGTCCTCCGCGTCTCAGAGTCGGTCTCTCGACGATGCAAGACGCCACATTTAGTTGCGGATATGTGCAGATGGCTTATTATCACAATGCACAAGACTCTATATGTCAACTTAGTGCCGTTTGGTATAGACGAGCAAGAGCCTACCCCTGCCCGCACGAGGACAGAGGAGATCAGTTACTATAATACTGTACAGCACACATTGCGTCCAATATCAAAGCTTGCATTAACTGTTATGGACTGATTCGGCAGACTCCGCTCGTGCAATGGGTGTGAAGTACAAGGACAGGACATCAGTATCAGCAGCCATGTCTCTCGATTCAACTGCAACCGCTCCGATTAGTCGTCAAGTGACAGGGTACAGAAAAGACCCTTGATGGATCTCAGGTCGGAGAAAGCGATCGATTATTTTGTGGGCACTGTCTCATCCCATTGCTCGCACGAACAAGCCGATGCTTTCAATGGGTCTCCTCGATATAGATCTGGCAGGCAACTCGATCCAAGAGCAAATTATCTGTGATGCGAATCCTCGGACGCGAGATCGATACGATAGAATCAATATTATAAGTAAGATAAGAAAAATGTTATTATCATGTCATCGTACTCGACCCTTGTACACCATTATGCTTGGATACAGGATTGAGGTCCAACAACCGGGCATAGTGGCGTTTCGCTACATGGCAGCTTCGCCCAGCTTGGTTAGACCCCTTTACTCTGTTTGACTTGGGGCCTCAAATCGAGAACAGACCTCCATGTGGTGCTGCTGGACGGGAACAACAGACGGGCAAGTTTGGTCCGAGCCTGCCAAGACGTGTTGCATTGCAGGTCTAGCATGGGTCCCCTGCTGCTGACAAGCAGTTTGTTGGCTACGACTCTTGACTGCCTATTAATCAATTCAAGACAGTCAATATTACATGGGTTCGCAGGGTTTAGATAATATCATTCTTCTGCCATTGCGGAGAGACTTCTTTCCTCTCTCATTGGTGTGTCTCGTGCTCCTTTGGTTCCCCAGACCGAAGAGATGGAGCATAGTTGGCAGTGAACAAGTGACGGGTACAATGATATGGTCTCCGTTGGCTGCAGGAACCTCTGCCAGCGATACAGAGTAACGCAGCGGAACACGATCTGTCTTACCTGAGGGAGTGCGTCCCATTGTGACCGCCACCTTGGCTTCTCCTTTGAATCCTCTACGCAGATGCACAGAAGCGCCTCTATGCTCTCCATTACTGGAACCACGGTAGACAAATATGATCCGACTTTTTACAATGGCTATCCTTTGAGCATCAGGCTCTAAAAGTGCAGCTGGGCGTTGCATGGCGTTGGGCTGTTTGCCTCACACTAATGCAGGGTAGACACAGAGGGGTCAAGACCTGACTGTCACCCTGACAATTCCATACAAGGAAGAGAGAGGGATTGTTACAGCGGATGGATGCTGATATTTCCGTAAATTCGTTTAGGGCTATATTCTCCTTTTCTGCACCTGTTAACGTGGCTGTTGAAGGGAAAAGCAATGAAGAGAGGCCCCGGTTCCGGTACGCCTTGCAAAACAAAAAAAGAAAGAAAGAGAGAGAGATAAAGCCCTGGTTCCGAGAAGTAATTGATCCACGCCCTCATAAAGTCACAGATGGTATTCCGATCCTCGGCGGTACATGTCCTTATCCTTCCCCGGTTCCAGTTGGTCCTGTCGAAGATAGAAACTCAGAGTCTGTATCCGATCGTGTGCTTCGGTAGCCTATTAATATGCTAGATATGTTCTCTTAGAACGGGGGTATCTAAGACATTGTCAGTATGGGTGATATGCAGCAATCAAGTGATTGATGTACCTCTGGGGCAATTTTATCGAAGCTCAAAAGGTTCAGGTGGTGAGTTTCACATCCTCAGGAAGACTTAGATTTGCTTCTTCTCCTTGTCCTTGCCCTTGCCGAGCTCGGTGCCTCCATCGTTGACATCGTCCTGGGATACATGATCCTTGACGGCATGCTCACCAACGGTCTCGGTCTTCTCCTGCCCAATATTAGTCTTCTTCTCGGCCGCGGCTTCCTTCTCAGCCTCAAAACATACCGTGTCATCCTCGCGAAGAGCACGCAGGCTCTGTCGCTTGAACTTGGCCATGTTTCCGACTCGGGTAAGAGTGTCGATGGTCTTTTGGTTAGTGAGACCTAGGGTCATGCGACGGAGATCCTCGCGGGTCTCCTCGCTCAGGGGCTGGCCATCCCCGTAGTTGTTGTTATTGGCCTCGGACATTGTTGATAGCTAGCGATGAAGAAGTATCACACTGTGTAGTAACGGCGATTCTCAAAGATGAGCTGGTTTCTGAAGAAATGTTGACTGCGGTAGAGGAAGGAATCGCCAGTCGCAACGGGATCCTTGAAGAAAAAGCGTTCACTCGTAGAGAAGGAACGGCGAGAGACCTCAAACGCTTCATTGACGACTTGTGTGTCATGAACACGGCGTTTGTAGAGCAGAAAAAGAATGATTACAACAAAGGTTATTCGAAAACGAGCGGTTCTTTTGGATCAGAGGATAGAGAGTGGATGACTGTTTGCTCAGTATAAAATGGCAGTCGAAGCTGCGTTGAGGAATGAACAGTCAAACGAACACATCGCGAGGAGTTCGCAGTTGGCAAATACGTCACAAACGAGGTTTGTTGACATAAAAGGTTGCAAAGCCTCAGTTGTTTGAAGCTTGAAAGCGTGCGACATCGGAGAGCCCGAACTCTCACATCTGAAGGATAATACAAGTATACAACAAGATATGGATGAGAACCTAATGAAGTGATATCATGAGTACTTAGTCCACGTTTTATTTATAGCCACTTGAGTGTATGATCGTCTTTTGTCTGTCAGACATAGAGCTGATCGTGCAACACGCCATTGTCGACTACTTAGGTAGCTTCATGATGGCTTGTGTTCTGCGGTACTTGGTATGCCCTGCGAAGACCTACAACTAAGTACCTCTAAAGATGTCGCCAGGCAATACGTTCAAGCGTCCGCCTTGCTTAACATGAATCACATCCTTTTGAGTCAAGTCACGGCGCACATATGTCATGAAATGTTGAAATTAAATATCTATGCCATGTGCTCTCAATCTGAGTTTTCCGGTTACAAAACTCCAGACATCATTGCTGAGAAGACTCTAGTTTCTGTGTGTTTTTATACCACATCTCAATATAATTCGATCAAGAAAACAAACCCTGCAAGCCGCTTCCTGTCCCTGCAGGAAGACAGCAACATGCTTGGGATTTACAAAATGCATACGTTCAACGCCCAGCAGTTGAGATTTACTGACTGGCGAGAGGGGAATCCGGCTAAGTGCAAAACATAAATAAGGGTCGTGATAGAATTCCAAATGCAAATGCAAGCAGACAATATATCGACTTGCGTGGTTAAATCCAGAGCCTCTGTCGTAGATATGCAACAATTATTGTTCGGGTTTTGGTGTGCTCGCTTCATCTCGACCACCTGTCGAGTCAATCTTCTCCAATGGTTTATCGTTCTTTGCGTCATTCTTTGGAGTCTCTTCTGAGGGCTCTTCGCAGATCGAGCTTTGGTCTGCCCAGCTTACAGTTCTCTTCCTTCTCTTTGGAGTAGCCATATTCTCCTCGATTTTGTCTTGGACAATCGCGTCCTTGTCTACAGTATTCGCACTCATGCGAGGGAACTCTGCAGATTCTCGAGTCGGTGTCATTGGTGGCCGATTTACAGAGTACTTGGATGCTTGCACGCGCAGGGAGCTGCTTCGCATGCGACTGATTCGGGAGGTGTCGCCTCTATTCATGTCAGCATCCCACTCTGCAAAGTCCTTTGAACTCCATGAAGCACGATGGGTGCGCCCACTCCGAGGCAGACTGTTGACTGAGTGACGAGAACCAGCGCTGTTTGTTCGGCGGGGTCGGTTGAGTGGGTGTGCCGGATGAGACGGGACTTGCGATCTTGTGCTTTGCATTGTTGAGAACGCATTGTTTTGAGTGTTACGCCGCACATTGCTCACGTTGAAGATGGACTGGGACAACTCTGCAAGTTCATCCACTTCATCTTCCTTGGGCTTGGAAGTGCCTGCTTTATCCTCCATGTGTTCGAAATATCGGACGCGAATATCGTCGATCTTCTCGGGGAAATCCTCACGGTTGCGAGATAACGACATCCATGTAGACATCATGCCAAGCACTATGAGAACCAAGATAGCCGCAGCAAGGAAGCACTGAACCACGAGGATGATCATGCCAATAGCTGTAGCTGCAACGCGGCTCAGGTCCAAAGTTCTCAAGAACGCGATGGAGAGGCCAGTGGTAACAATCTTGGAGATCGAGAGTAGCCAGATAGCCGCCGTTGTGTTACGAGACCCCTCGAAGGGTTTCAGTTTGATAATAATGGCCAGAGCAAAGATCTCGAATATGAGAAGACCGTAGACTTGGGCCAGGGGGCTTGCACGACCACCACCAATAAAACAAGCGCGCACAAACTGATATGCCAGGTACATAGTGAAAAACCACCAACGAGCAGTTCGGTATCGAGCCGAAAGCCACCCGAAACGTTTGATGTATGGCTCATCTTGGTGAACTTTGGGCCTTTCAGGGTCTTTGTCGACAAACCTGATTCGTCGGATTGGAAAACTGGCAAATAGGCGTGGCTTTCGTGCCTGTTCTTCCTCGCCAATCGAACTTTCGAGGGTTGTTGCAACAAATGGTACCTTCTTCAAAATCGTGCCTTGCTCAAAGCGAAGAGTGTCAGACACCACCTCATATTTGCCTTCACGCAATCTGGTCGAACAAGCATAGGCTGTAAGTCCGGCGAATCCCATGAACATGATGAAAATGATGGCGGCAATTGCAGTCGGCCCTGCCGGCGCTTTGATCGAGAATTGGAACATTGCAAGGGTCGTCATCACGAAGAACGCAATGAAGAGTGTTCGGAGCAGACCAGCGACCATATATCCAAGCCAGTGGGAGCGGAAGTAATCGAAGCCATCCGACTTGATCAGCTTGCACTTGGCACATAATTCAAGTGCGAGCTTGGAAAACGCTAGAGAGACAGCAACAGCTGCCAAGACGACGAGAAGCCAAATAAGACCGATAATGAATGCGTCGTTCCGAGGGATCCCGAGTACAGATAATACTCCCGGAAAGCCAGAATAGTCACCTGGCAGCGGCATTCCCGGATTACGAGGTCCTCCAGCCCAACTGTAATCATACGGATTGCTTGAGTTGAAATCATTTCGGCGGACGAGAACCTGTAAGATACCATCTTGCTGAATAGTTGCCCTACTCTTAAGACTTCTACCGAAAATCTGCTGTGCCAGACCACCTCCGTTGTTGATAGGGATCGATCCTGCGGAACCAACCTGGCTTGCGTTACCTGAGACACCAGCAAAGGGACTGATAGCCTCGATCATATCGTTGCTCGCGAACATGCCGGCAGTCCAAGCAACGTTGCTCCACCAAGCAGGAAGCAGAGCGGGCCAGTTGACAGACAGCGCTCCTGAGAAAAAGATGGACTGGAAGGTCTCGAAAATGATCAAGATCGAAAAAGAATGGGCATAGTGCATTCGCATGTGAGGAATTTGTACACCGTAGATAGCAGTTGCAAACGAGGCCAAAACTGCAAAGACAGTGAAAATTCCAAGGATCGTTCCAACGATTTGTGGCTGCGAAAAGGTTCTGCCGTTACTCATGGTGGCCTGGAGGCATCCGATTTCGGTCTGTGTTGAGTTGGCAAAGATCCGTAGACGGGAGAAACCTTCCAGATCAGGAATATTCAGTGCGATTGAGGGAATACCAGCAATGTCGCCAGCTGAAATCGAAGTAGTAATGTATGCTTCAATGAGCTTGCCAGCCTCAAGAGGACAGAGACTTGTGACATTCTCCGCGCATGGATCGTAGGTTTTGTTGAAACGCTCCTCCCCGTAAACCTCGATAGAGAGATGCACTTTTATCTAGTCAGCGAGGCCCGGCAGGGCAGGGAAGGGATCAATAACATACTCATGACATTTTCCCGACGAATATTGGAACTTCCGTATAGATGGAATGACACTGTGAGGTTATCGGAGTAGTATGCTGTGTCGAAGCCAGTCACGTTGAACAAGCTTCCATCGTTCAAACAGTCGTCGAAGTCGCCTGTGTAGAGAGAAGGGGTCCTGCTAACGTCCAAACGGTCATGAAATACGCCATCGTCACCCGTCCCGTTGATGAATATCTTGTCTTGAGCGTATGCAGTCGGAATAATTCTCATGGCAGCAAAGAGGCATGACAATACTGTCAAGGGCCGGCGAGTCGCAAACATTTCGACGACCGGGAAGTAGTGGTAAGGGGTCGGAAGAGGCGGAATGCGGGCGAGCCCGCCAGGGCAGATACTGCGATACAGATGTCGCTATCTGAAGTCGATTATGATGCCGAACAGTTAAAGGGAGCGTGTGGTGAGGCTTGAGAGTCTGGCGGTGGGAGATCGGCCGATTTGGACATTAAGGTTGAAATGCAGGTCTCAGAATTGATGTTCTCGGTGAGTATTTCGTTGACTGGTTACGCAAGCCGCTAATACTGGCGGTAAGAAGTCGTCGCGAAGCGTAAACCGGGCGTTATAGATGGTCGATCATCGGAAGATTGCCAAAAGAGAGGAGACAAGAGACACCGAGTAACAGGAGATTAGAGCTTGGTGTTCTTTGTGCCAGTGCAAAATCTCGTGTTGCAGGTGTAACCTCCAAGACACAATAGTGGCGCAGCGGCTGGGAGAAGCCACTAAAGATCGGCGTCCTCGCGACGGGAATTTAAGGTTGACGGGTTGGCAGCTGCAGGGGCTTTAATTAGGGGAAGGAGTCGACGGGTTGTAAATCCACGACGGATTAATTGTATGGAGTAGATAATGAGAGTTGAAAAGTGCGACACAGTTTCTTCAATTCAATTTGACAAGAGTGACATCGTTCAGGATAATGAGAATGATGATGATGACAAGAAAATAGTGCAAATTCAATATGCACAGAAACAAGGAAGGTTGGGATTCGGATCTTGGAGAATTTCTGGGCAAGTTCCTAAATTTGGAGGAGCAAGTCGTCGCAATACTACCTTAGTAGGTAAGGTACAACCCAACACAGATTGCGCCTTCCCATTTACGAAAACAAACTATCGCTTTTGGGTGTCTTTTTCCATCACGACATGGTCTCGACCACGGGCGACTAATAAGTCCTTTATTGTCAAATTAAAATAATCATCTCGCCAAAATAATTTCTTTTCCATTTCGAATATTCCAATAGGAGGTGTACTTTTATGTATAGAGCAAAACTCACCTTTTCTCAGCAGTCAATGCAACACGACTCGAGTTTTGCTTGCCTTGCTTGCTCATCGCGCCACCATCAATCAAGGAGTGGGCTTGTATTGGTTGGCCAACAGCTGCCAAAATTCAAGAGGCGGGGAATTGTCCTTTCCACGTGTCGAGCCTCCAGCGATTGCGATACTTTTGTTGGAACTTGGCGAATTGAGAGAGCATCTCTGATTGGGGAAGCTTGGGGAGGGCAAGTTTTATCAACTGACAACAGCGGCTCGTTGCGAATTCATCACTTTTAATGTATCCGCTACTGTGCACACTGATACCGAGTCCATCACTGCCAAACGAGTAGACCTTTGTGAATTTTGCCGGCACTGAATCTAATTTGACCTTTCACTGTAAATTCGGAGAAATGTTGACAGATTGACTCGAGGATATGGCGGGTAGTGCGCCATTATCAGACCTTGTCTTCAGCTGTCGAGTTGCTTTTTAATCACAACTCTCTTGTAATCGTCAAAACACTACCTAGGTACAACAGTCGTTTTCGCTATATGAAACATCACTATTGTAGGATTCTATATCCGTGGAAACACTACTCTCCTAGGCTATCGATGCGCTATGGCATTCTCCTTCTCAAACCACCCACCACTCGTGCTGTCGTACCAAGAGGCTAATCCCAGGTAAACAACAAACCAGTGGATGTCTCTAATCACCCATAGAAAGAGCGGTGACATGTCCAATCGCCTTTGGTGTGTCTTTAGCAATATACAAAGGAAGATTTCCATTTTTATTGAGAGTTCTCAAGGTCAACTTTCGGACTGTCGGAAGTAGAGTCGACCCCGTAGCAATGATTCTTGGCTTCCTCATCCACTGGATCCGGGTGGACGAATGGAACCGGATCGTGGAGCGGGCCTTGGCAATCAATGGCGACTAATAAAGGTAACAAAACGAGCATATCTTGGAGTTTCCTTGGGGATTGACAGACTGGTACTAGATCATGATCGCGAAGATTGAAGACGTGACCTCAACGTGCCGTTCTGTAATGAAGCCATTGTGGCAGGTTACTAACGAATCTTAAACGAATTCGAGGGATTGTTCTAGTTTTCAAATATTGGCTGGTCAATTCTGATACTGCAGGAACCTGATCGCCAGGGGAGCCGCCAATAGCGAGTACGTCGACGGCAAATGGTCAGTATCTGACCACCAAAATTCATTTATCTACGGCAAGTCGGGGAGGCGATTTGCTCTAAAAGAACGGAACGGGGAGTACGCAAACATGAAAATCCTTCTACGCCTGCGTGGCTGTCGATCATCTAACCGACTGAAAGAGCAGGAAAAAAACTGTGTGACATCAACGGATTACTAAGAAAAGATATTTTATCCATCATGACTGAGGGGGAAAGAGGGCCTTTTCTCTTTCCACTTTTGCCGGGCGATCGCCCGACAACCGGTCGCGGACCATTCTATGGATCACGGCAGCCAGTTTTAAGATACAAGGCTGCGGAGGAATTAGACCGGTAGAGAGAGTCGACAGAAAACCCGTTGAAGTGCTAGAGATAACGCTGCATGTGTCATGGGAGGGTTAGATAAAGAGTCTGGCTTCTTTCAGGCACAGCAATCTGCCAGAAGCAAAAAGGCCACAGTCCTCTTTCTCTCTCGGGAAACGGGTGGCGGGTATGAATGTATGGAGCGTGGGTTATGTGTGGATGAAGAGGATGATTATGCCATGGAACATGACCGCAGGATCTCTTGTTCGCATTCTTACAGCACCCTGACACCTGGTGATGAAGATGGATACGGAGATGCAGACTTACGAGAGATGGGGGGTTAAAGAGGGCCCCTACTGCAGCTGCAGCGGTTGGAGGTTTCACTACTACCTCCCTAGGTAGGTCGAATTTTCAAGGTACCAGGAACTGGTTGTTTGCCATGGGAAATACGAAAAGGAAAATGATGATCCATATTGTGCATCTCGGCTTATCATTGCAGTTTGCAGTTACATAGGCAGGTAGGTGAGTTAGTTGGTGAGCTTTGGAGTTGTACAAAAAGCGCAATTGCGATAACAGGACTTGCATCTTAGCCATCGTGTCTGTTATAATTGAAATTTATTATAGGGATTCTCCTCGGAGACCGTCGCCTCTACCTAAACCTTTCATCATGATTCCTAAATAGGTTGCCCATGTCCATGGCCGCCCGAGAGCGACGCTCCGACGACCTACTGTCCCTAGCGTCGCCATGCCCAATAATGCTATATCTGATTGGTCTCTGGGCTCCTCGGCGGCATCTATAAGCCTCAAGTCCCGAGCACGTCATTGAGAGCTAAAAGCGCAAACCCCATTCATTTTTTCCTCTTTCTGACGGTGAGGGCCGCGAGCTTGGTCGATGCCATTGAGGGCATTGGATACAGTGGCCGATTTCGTCCGTTTTGCCAATGGACACGCAATTTTTTCCTTCTCTTACTCGTTCTCTTGCTCGCTGAAAATGTATCGTTACACCCCTCCCTATCCAGTCAACCCCAGTAATTGTTGTTTGGACTAGGGATGGGGGAGAGGGGACTAATCATGACAGGGTGGATGTACGAGGTGGATGAGCATGAGGATCGAGGCACTTTTCTGTATTCCCGCTGAAAGATGATTTAAAATCAAAGGAATTCCTTCTCCGCTGTTCTTTCTCCCATCCTTCTCGTTCTCGTCGTCTGTTCCTGTTTCGTCGTCTTCTATCGAATAACACTTGTGCAGTCGTTGACCACTACGATTGCCTTAATACAACACCGAGATTCGAATCGACTCGGTTTCTAAAGCTTCAATTCCTTTATACCCCTCCAAACAACACCAGAAACCCTCACAACACAATGGCCAACACTCCTCACGGTGGTGTCCTAAAGGACCTCTTTGCTCGCGACCTCCCTCGCCAATCCGAGCTTGAGGCCGAGGCTCAGCAACTCCCTGCTCTCACACTCAGCGAGCGACACCTTTGCGATCTTGAGCTGATCCTTAACGGTGGTTTCTCTCCCCTCGAAGGTATGCGCCGCAACTTTTTCTCATGATGACCTTTTTTCGTCCTTATTATTACCGCTGGATGGCGCGGAGCTTTGACGGACGAATTGCGGCGCCTCGCCCCCGCATCTCCGATCGCCGGCGATTAGTTTGCGACAGGAACATCATTTTTTCGCATTATGAGTGAGAATAGGAACTGACCACCAATTTTACAGGTTTCTTGACTGAGAAGGACTACAATGGGTAAGTTGATGCGAAATCTACACGGTCGTTTCATGAGCTAACAAATTCTTCCAGCGTTGTTGAGAACAACCGTCTTGCCGATGGCGCTCTCTTCTCCATGCCCATCAACCTGGATGTCAACCAGGCTGAAATCGACCAGCTCGGCCTCAAGGCTGGTGCTCGCGTCACCCTCCGCGACTTCCGTGACGACCGAAACCTCGCTATCCTGACCATCGAGGATATCTACCGACCTGACAAGTAGGTTGTCCCCATAGCCTTGGCTCTCACCAAACCATTGGTAGCTAACAGGTGCTTTACAGGGTCAACGAGGCCAAGAAGGTCTTTGGCAGCGACGATGACACCCACCCTGGTGTCAAGTACCTTTTCGATACCGCCAAGGAGTTCTACGTGGGTGGTAAGCTTGAGGCTATCAACCGTCTCGAGCACTACGACTTCCTCGACCTTCGATGTAAGCAATTATAACTGTCACTGGGCTCATTCAGAAGCTAACATTAACAAGTTACCCCCTCTGAGCTCCGCGCTCACTTCAACAAGCTCGGCTGGCAAAAGGTCGTCGCTTTCCAGACCCGAAACCCCATGCACCGTGCTCATCGTGAGTTGACGGTCCGCGCCGCCCGCTCTCAGCAGGCCAACGTCCTCATCCAGCCCGTCGTTGGTCTCACCAAGCCCGGCGACATCGACCACTTCACCCGTGTCCGTGTCTACAAGGCTCTCCTGCCCCGTTACCCCAACGGTATGGCCGCTCTCGCTCTTCTGCCCCTCGCCATGCGAATGGGTGGTCCCCGTGAGGCTCTCTGGCACGCCATCATCCGCAAGAACCATGGTGCTACCCACTTCATTGTTGGCCGTGACCACGCCGGTCCCGGTAAGAACAAGCAGGGCAAGGACCACTACGGTCCTTATGATGCTCAGGTCCTCGTCCAGGAGCACCAGGAGGAGCTTGGCATTAAGATGGTCGAGTTCCAGGCCATGATCTACCTGCCCGACTCTGATGAGTACCTTCCCGTCAACGAGATCCCTGAGGGTACCCGCACCCTCAACATCTCCGGTACTGAGCTCCGACACCGTCTCCGAACCGGCAAGGACATCCCCGAGTGGTTCTCTTACCCCGAGGTTGTCAAGGTTCTTCGCGAGGAGAACCCCCTCCCTGCCGAGAAGGGTTTCACTGTCTTTATGACCGGTTACCAGAACAGTGGAAAGGACCAGATTGCCCGTGCTCTCCAGGCCACTCTCAACCAGGGTGGTGGTCGTCCCGTCTCCATGTTGCTCGGTGAGAACGTGCGACACGAGCTCTCTCCTGAGCTTGGCTTCACCCGCGAGGACCGTGACCTCAACATTCAGCGCATCGCTTTCGTCGCCTCTGAGCTGACAAAGGCTGGTGCCGCTGTCATCGCCGCCCCTATCGCCCCCTTCGAGGATGCTCGCAAGGCTGCCCGTGACCTCGTTGAGAAGTCCGGCCCCTTCTTCCTCGTCCACGTCGCCACTCCCCTTGAGTACTGTGAGAAGACCGACCGCAAGGGCGTCTACGCTGCCGCTCGCAACGGCGAGATTAAGAACTTCACTGGTGTCGACGACCCCTACGAGGCCCCTGCCAAGCCTGACCTCGTTGTCGACCTCGAGAAGCAGAACGTCCGTTCCATTGTGCACCAGATCGTTCTGCTCCTTGAGAGCAACGGTCTTCTCGACCGCCTGTAAGCGATGATTTTTGACAATTTATCTCGGGAATCAGCCGAGGGAGATACCCGCTAGCTACGCCTGCCTACTGATTCGAGTAGGAGGTTTGTTGCTCTACAAAACTTTTGCAAATAACAGCGCAAGGATAAACGGAATTGGCGTTAATTTGAATGAGATGGATAAGGAAAAGATGCGCAAATGTGCTGAGTTACATTGCGTTGTTGGTATATGTACTTGGACGACGAAGCCCGTGTCGGAATAGATTTAGTACCGATATTATGAATGAAGAGCATGATCAAACTACTTTTGGAAGCGAGAATATGCAATGCAAGTGATACGTGGACTTGCAAACTTATCAACCTATCACATCCAATAATGGAATGGCTGTCAGTTGTGTTGGACTGTGAATGGATACTGGAGAAAGCTCGTGACAATATGCGCGCTTAATCAATCGTTGGATCTTGACGGCCGAAGGATTGGGCAGCACCGCTGACTTCCAAATGCTTCTACAGGGAGTCAAGCGGTTAACATCTTCAAGGTGGCTGGCTGGTCGTCACCCGATGACGCCCAGCCTCCCGTCAAGTCCCCCCCCCTGTGGTTACAGGCATCCCGCGAATCCTAGATTCTAAGCGACGAATTAATCTGGTCAGCTCGCACCAAGCTATACAGGCTCGTTGCTTATATATTTTATTTCTTGTCAGACTCGAGACAAGTTTGTGGTATGCAGGCTTGAGACGGGGGTGTGCCTGTGCCTGTGCCCGTGCCCGTGCTCAGCATTGGCCTTGTTGGACATTGTCGGGCTCCACAAGCAAGTTTGAGGGACGGGAAGTCAAACATAAACGAGATCTTGTACAGTTGGGGGCTGTGTTGGTGAAGATTGCGTATGCGTGGTGGCCGTGTTGGCGACGGCTTTTCGAATAATGGTGATGCTTTCCTCTGATTGTTATTTCTTAGGTGCCTACACTCAGTGGAATCTGTCGCCTGTCGAGGTTGACATCATCTTTTGTAGGCTTTTACAGTTTCAGTTGATCACCGTTGAACTCCCTGACTCCCTACCTGCCTAGGTACCCAAGTACCATGCAAAAAAGTCCAAGCTTTCCGATCCCCTTTCAGACGACTTGTTAAATCGCAGGTTGGGGATCCAGGATACTTAAGGGAATTGCCTAATTGCTTTAACATATTGTCGGCCGTGCTTCTAACGGTGAGAAACTGGAAGGAGGAAAAGAGCTTCTCTCCTGCCTTAGTGCCTGATTCTACCCAGAATTTGACCTGAGACTTTCGCCTGCAGGGAAGGGACCAACCAAACCGGACCTGGCACGCACTGGCTGCGCTTAGCTTTCATGCAACTCACCTCACTTTCTACAGTACAACCATCCCCTCTCCACGAATTCGCTTTTGCTTCGCTGTATCCCAAGACTGCCCAACATAGTGTTATTTCCCTCGCTCGGCAGCCTGAATTTCACTTTGCATCACTCTTATTCTTTTCTTGTTACTCCAGAAGTTTATACTATCAACTCCCCATTGCGCCCACTATTCTTGACCGCCTTCTTGAACCCGTTTGGAATTATCGACCACAACGACATTAACCGCTAAACAACCATCACACGATACTTTCACCGTAGCTCCATGGTCAACCATGTCCTCCAAGGACCAAGACGTCGAGGCCCCCGCCGATGAGAGACCGCAAGATAGGGAAAAGGTCCGCCGCTCAAAATCCGAACGAAAGGAGCGCAAAGATCGTGATCGAGACTACGATCGAGAAAGGGATAAGGACCCTGAACGTCGCCGACATCGCGCATCTCGACTCTCTAAGAGCAAGCTCGGTAGCGAAGCCAGCGACAACCTTTCTCATACATCTAGTCGCCGCCACCGTCACCGCAAAGATAGAGATAGTGATGAGCATCATCGCCGTCACCACCGCACTGCTTCGACCAGTGATTTAGCCAGCTCGGATATCAGGACGTCGACAGCTGCCACTTCTATTTTATCTGACCGTATCAACATGCCTTACCCATCATTCAGTAAGGCACACAGCAAAGAGGCCATCGTTAGTCGCGATTCCCTATCACTCAAACCTCCTACTCGTGAGCCGCCGGAGCCTCCTACCGCTGAGGAACTCAAAGCCCGTAAGGATTCCGGCAATGGCAATCCGAATGCGCCACCTAGTCCGCCTCCAACCGATCTGGACGCGGACAAGACTGCTGTGAACGAAGAAACACCAAACGAGCCAGTCGACGAGGAATCCACGAAAGAGGAATCATACGAGGAAGAGACGTTAAATGCCGATTTGTCTAGAGAAGACATCCCAACGATACAGACCCCGACAGATGAGCCCTCAGCATCTGAGGCTGGCCTGAAAAAGTCAAAGTCGAGACTATCTTACTCTCGGTCGGCATCACGAAACGAAGAGCGCTCCCGTGTTAGTCGCCGGTCAGGATCCTCGAGTCAAGCTACTTATGTGAAATCCTCGCATCGTTCGGCTGAAAAGATCCGACGCTCCGATTCACGGGCCTCCAGTTCTTCCCATCGCTCAGTCCATCGAACTTCTTCTACCCGAAGTCACAGAAAGTATGATGCAGATGGGCCATCCTCTCCTTCGAGTGCTCAGGATTCGTCTCCCAGGACGCCTACCCAAACTCCTTTCCCTCATGGATATCCCGACACCAAGCGTGAGACCCCCTCTGTCATCGACGTTGAAGATGTCGATTCAAACTTGCATTCCAAAACGGCAACGCCTGCGTCTGCATTTGGCATTGCCCCTCCACCTCCGCCTCCACCACCGGCGCTTGATGTCCACGACATGCCTCGAGTCGACTATCTTCTTCAAAACGGCGGCCTTGCATACACGGCTCCCAAGAACTTCCTATCTGTACTGCCTCGTCAAAACGGCACACGACCTTCCAACCCTCCTCTGGTCGGTACAGACACTCTCTTTGCTCCATTCCACAACTTGCTTGATCAGTACAACACTGTCCTCAGCAAGCAGGGCTCAATTGCTGTCGCTACTGGGCACCGTTCCGTCGCTCGTAGACTGCTGGACCGCCTCGAGAATGTCTTCTCTCGCGACCTCCCTCCTTATGGCTGCACGTGTGTCATGTGTGATAACCCTCACGAGATCCATGATGGCCTCAACTGGGGCGATGTTCTGGAGTGGGTGAGTGGCCGCATTGAACTCCCACAGTGGCCTCCTTTTGATCTGGCCGAGGTTGGTACCAAGGCCGCTGAAATTTCTGGTGATGTGCCCCCTCGACCTGCATCACCAGTCCAATTGGATCCGGATATTGCGGAGGAATTTAGGGAGCATTACCTTCGCCAGTCGAAGAAGGTCCGGACTGCTGTCGACCGATGGCTGTCCAACACTGGAGAAACCCCAGTACCACCCCCTCAGGATGTTGACGATGAGACCTTGTCTTTCGCCATTCTGACAAACCTTGAACCAGAGGACCGCCCTTACTTCAACGCTATCATGACTGGATCCAAGGAGCTGAAGTCATCTGTTCGCGCCCCCACACCAGGACACCGGCCTCGAACCGATTTTCTCATCAAGACTGGCCTTGCACTCCAACGTCTGTACCGATTGCAACAAGTTCCTCGGGATGCCGAATCGGCGACATACTTAGTTAAGAACCCGCATACTCACGATCTTTTGGTCGCACTTTCCAACATAAACAACTCTGAGTGGGAGATCCTCGTCTCTGGACGGTTCGATGGCTTCCTTTGGTCTGGAGCAGATGATGAGCCACATACACCGCACTCTGAATCTCGGGGACCCACGCCAGCCAGTTCCTACTACAACACACGAACGATGAGCCCCGGACCTCGAGCTTCCTCTTCGTTCAGCTCGAGAAACACGACTCCTTTCTCAGTCTACTCACGAGGTACAACGCCAGCCTCGTTTGTTAGCGTCAACACAACTGGCATGCCCGGAAGCCGACAAGCTGTCTCCAACGACGAGGAGATGGAGATGGCGGCCATCGCAGAGATTGAAAGGGAGATTTATAAGGGCATGGAGACTTTGGAGGATGCCTTTGAAAAACTACACAAGAAGGCCGAGGTTGTCCGAAACGCACTACGTCAGCGAGGAGCCGGTTTGATGCAGAACCTACAGAACCGCCGTCGTATTGATGTGCTTTCTGGGCCAAACTCTGGCAACTCGCAGTCTTCAGGCTACGAACGACCAGCTTGGGCTGGAGAGGATGATCGTGAACCGGGCAGTGATGATGACTGGGCTTTAGACGATATCGACATTATGCCTGACGATTCGGCCAGCAACATCAGCAGCTCTCGCCACAGACGACCTAAGAGGCGTACGGAGCGACGAACACCTGCTCCAATCAACGAAGAAGATGAGGATTAAGCGTCAGGTGCGATACTAGGAACTCCATGACTTGATGGAGAGGGATTATACGAATGACGACAGAAACGTTTGAAAGAAGCGTATTTTTTCCAGCATATAAATTCGAAACCACCAGTTCAATGTCAAATGTCACCAAAACTTGTTTGATTGAGTAACTACTTGTCGGAGCGGATGAGTGAAAGATGATTGCCAGATACCACTTGTATGCCCATCGTTGGAGATTTGGGAGACGGGCTACCCTTGATAATAATTGAGGATGTCAAGTTTTGCTTTGCTTTTCATCCATTTCTTGCTATGTTATTTTTACTGCCTTTGCTATGGATGGAAAAGGGGGAACAGAGAACTTCTGTCTAGAAAATCATGCCACGCCTTCCAAGGGAGACTTTGTCGAAGTTTGTTATCCGTCCGGGAGGCGGTTGTCTGAGTTTTGTTCGATGTTAGCTATGGGAATGTCATGAACAGGCATTTACGTCTGTTTATTCGCAGAGTAGAGGGAGCTGATGGATATACCTCGAGCAAATGTTAATGAATGGTAGAAAGCCATAACAATTTGCTGCAACTCCAATATCATGACTTGGATGTGATTTCATGAATGCCTTTCGTTCTATAACTTAGGTGAAAGATTACGAGCCGAAACATTGATTTTGGCTAGCTGTGTCTTGAGACACTCATCGTAAATTGATATTTCGTCATGAGTACGCCCCATGGCAGCCCATATTTACCACTCATCATAGCTTATATAAACATTGAACGGGGACATTACTTTTCCATTCCCCGCTGGTTACGACTCCCCTGAATGTCATACAAAAGTTAATGAACAATCCTTGACTTCGTTCCCTTGCATCTCCATCCTTCTATTTCGTTCCTTCAATATCCCCCAGGCCAGGTCTTGGCAAAGGGGGTCAGTGTCCATGTGCACTGAACTGAGCGAGGCTGAGATTGTCTCAGCCCAAGTAATGTACAAGTGATTTACTCCCTGTTGAGAACGCCGGGAATTCCGATCCCTTTTTTTGTGTGTGATCTTTGAGTGGCCGTTAAAAATTACAACGAGTTAGACGTCAAATAGACAAATGGTCTCCGATGACGATGGGCATGAAAACCATGATCTGTTAAAGAGAAAAGAAACTTTAGCATTCTTAAAAGTTTCACCCCTAGCTGTAAATAGACTCGAGGAGGTAAATGACGCCAAAGATAAGGAAAGCAGAAGCACCACCGACAGTGACTGGGTAAATTGTTAGTTGTTACTCGTATTTGACAATGATATTAGAAATCGTAGACTCACCAACTTTCAGACTGACTCGGCCAGCGATGGCACGGCCACCAATAACAGCAACACCAGTGCAGATAGCATGGCCGCATGTAGCACCAAGAGTTACCCACCAGTAATCTTGACCAGCAGCCATGGCAATAGTAGCGATCTGGCTTCGGTCACCCCATTCACCAAGGAAGGTCATGATGAAAGTCTGCACCCAAGCAGGGCTGAGTAGGAGCGAGCAGAGGTTGGTAGCACCCTGAACAACGCTAGAGACGGCGCCAGAGCCGGAACGAGAGTCCCTAACAGGAGACTGGGAAGGGGATCGAGGAGGCGACATGAGACGGTTGCTAGGTCGAGACCTTCGGCCATTGCCATTACCATTACCATTCATGCCCATCTCAAGAGTGTAGGCGGAGACGGAATCGCCTCTCTTACGGCCCATTTCCTTCTCCTTCTCGGCAAGCTCTTGTTCGACCTCGTGCATTTCAGCAGAGACACCCTCGTTGGGGTCCATCTGCATACCCTCCCGCATCAGCTTTGCACCAAAGACGAAGAAAAGACCAGCAGCGAGGAAGCTAGTCACGCGCTTGGGGATCAAGGCAGGAACTGCGTGTCCCAGAACAGCTGAAAGAACGGTCATGACGAGGAGAGCGCCAAAGGCAGCAGTAAAGACAACCATGCGATCATGCTTCATGGCCATGAGGGCCGCAACCAAGAAGGTCTTGTCGCCAACTTCGGAGACCAGAATCATGGTGAAGGACAGAACAAAAGAGTGGAATGGTTGGATGATGCTCTCTTCATCGTGGTGTCCATCGTGTGTTGTTCCTCGACTCAGGTCGACTGGTGGGGCCTTTGTAGCATCCTGCACAGGTTTGTTTTGTCCAGAGGGTCGGTCAGGGAGATCAGCTGGTTTCTGCACAGTTGTCAGTCATGGTGTTGCATTTGAATACATAGTTCTTGCTTACCCCTAATCCAGCAGTATAATCGTGGTCGTCGTCGTTGCTGATGATGGGCTTTGCAGGCTTGGGAATCACGTCTTCTGCCTTTTCGCCGCTGGTCTGGTCCTCGATCTTCTCCGTCTTGTCTCCTTCAGAAGCACGAATCTTCTCTTCTTCACTGTGTGGCAGAGGAGGGGCTTCCTTGGGCGATGAAGGCTTCCTGAATGTTTCCTCGCCTGCGAGATCCTCTTCCAACTTTCGTGCCTTGTATCGCTCGGTCACACCGCCCTCGGTGCCAGTGGTGCCCTCTTGAGCGTGAACTCGGTCCTTGTCGAACATGACGCCATCATTGGTTTCGGGAATCTTTGCGCCATCGACCACAGTAGGGTCATCTGGCCGGCCCTTGAGCTCGGGAAGAGTTCCGGGGTTGGCGTCGGCCTTGGCTGCAGCGCCGGCTCCAGCTTCAAGTGCAATACCAGCGCCTACAGCTGCACCTGCGGCAGGGCCAGAGCCAGCTGCGGCAGCAGAATCGGTATCAGGTATAACTTCAGCGGGCTTCTTATGGTCATCTGTCTCGATGAACGGTCCGTGGTGAGGTTTTCCATCTCTGCCATCAACAGGGGCGTCTTTCGTAGGGATATCATGACGCTTTACGCCAGCCTCAGGAAGGCCATCGGTCTGTTCTGTAATCGCAGCAGGGCCAGGTATGTCGGTAGCATCGTGGGCGGACAGCGCATTCGCCAACGCGGGAAGAAGAAGGAGGATCAAAGGTGAATGCTTGGTTCGGATCTTCATGATGGGCAGTTGTGATTGTTGTTGTTGGTCGAAGGAAGATGGAAAAGTCGACAAGTCTCAAAAGGACTGCCGGTGATGGCGGCCGCAACCTGAGTAGGTAATTCGAGGTATTGAATACAACGGTCGATCGGTTAGAAAAAAAGTTGAAACCGTAACTTTGCGACGATCCAAGTCGCGTGTAACGTAACGTAGTTGGGTGGGCGGAATAGACTTTGCGGAGGTGACGACTGATGCTGACACCAGACAGGAAAAGACACAAGATCTCTAGCAAAATTGACCAACGTGCAAACAGTCGAGCTACACGCTGATTACTCCAGTATCAGAGACAAAAAGGGAGTTGAAAGGTTGATCAGGAATGTTGCTTTGAATTCAATTGGTTTGGGTCTCGAACACATAACTACTACTAAGATAGGGGGGCCCGGGCAAATCGAAAAGGAAGATCCGCTCCGTAATACCGGGCATCCCTTAGGTAGATTCTAGGTCAACAGCTGAGGTGCGGCCCGGGGCTAGGTAAAATAATGATTACAGGGGTCTCACCCTGCTGAGAGGGCCCCAGCAGACGTGCCAACGTGGCCCCAGCTGTGCCATGTACGCTAACCTTGAATCGTTTAGTAAACTTCCTGATGCTAAACAGGGGGTCTTTCACGGTAGTTGATGACAGAACTTGGGAGACAAATGAAGTGAACAATCGACGGTCTACTCAGGGAAATATTAAGTTTTATAAATTTGAGAATACTATCAATACTAAACAAGACGCAGACATTAATAGATTCTCCTCTCATACTATTTGCCAAGCCCGACATTCCGAGCAACAGTACCATTCTTTAGTTTGCTTGTCACGGATAACCCCGATCTTCCGATTTACAACCATAGATCCATCATAGTACATTTTATACACCACAAAGCCGTGTACAAAACATTGTATCAATTAGTCACGTACGTACCTAGTATCTCCAGTTGAGCGGATTCAAGCTTTAGTCTCTCGTATTCTTGGCTTGGAGGACATTGACGTCGTCTTTTCACAGGAAGTTTCAAAGTCTGCGCTTGTCCATCTCGACTGCCAGCAATGGAGGTTATATTTTTGTGGCTACACGACTTTTCAAAGAGACATTTTACCAGTGACAGTCTATGGACAAAGTGAGTGGTCAAGATCCTTCAGTTGAATTAGTAGGTAGAGATGCACTTAGCTGTGAGATCTTTGTTCTATCACCACATCAAACGAGTTAACTCAGTGGAAACTAATGAATGTGCACCTCGACTCACCACCTCGAACCTGTCGGCGTTCAAAACGCCTCAACCAACTCCCATTCGTTCCGCGCGTTTTGCGAGAAGCTGAGCGCACACCACGTTGGTGGTTCTTAATCATTCATGGTTGTGTTTTCTTCTGTTGGTGGGTTTGATAACTTTGTTGCTGGCCCATAGTTTTTGCTGGGCAAGGAATTTACCCGCGGTTTCCGTGTGAGAGTCGTGATCAGCTAGACCAGACAATTATGTAAGATAAATATATGGCCACAACGATATCATTGTCATACGTTGCTATCATTGAAATTGCAGATAACATAGGTAGTGAAATGCTATGCACCGCGACAGACCCGAACTTAAGGTAGAATGAGTCCAGGGTAACTACGCCATCTTATCTCCGGTCGATAACATGTCTCCGGCCGATGTCGTCACGGGAGCGCGAGCTCCTCCTCCTCCAACATCGTTTGTAGCGTTACGCTCATCGCATCATTGATATTTCGTTGATATCATGTGAACTGAGTGAACCTCCATATCATTCCAAACTTACATATACTGAGTGAATCATTTGCACTGTTATTCTTCTGATAAGATCAAACATTCATTATCACCGTATCGCCCCTCCCAACTGCCGTGCTTAGCAAGCATTCTGTCGACTCTCACTCAGAACCGAGCTCTGTGAAATCTCACATACGGCAACCATGGCTCCTCTTGAAGAAGAAGAGAGAAGCTCACGACCACAGGCAGCGGATCAAAGTGATGAAGAAACCCGTAATGAGAGCACACGTGAATCATCAGAAGGTCCAGCATGGTACTATGAAATCGAAGGAGATGAGGAAGAGGTGGAGGAGGATGAAGGTGAAGACTACGAAGATCAGCCCGACGAAGAAGATGAGGAAGATGAGGACGATGATGATGACGATGAAGACGATGTAATCGAAGGAGGCGGCGATGCACAACGCCTTCTAAACATTGTTCGAAGTAATTTCCAACATCCTCTCCTCATATTGCAATGCATAGCTGACATAGTGGTGACTCAAGCTGGAGCAAGAACAGGACTATTGACCAGAAGACAACTCCTCGCGTTGATGCAAGATCCAAATCTTACCAGTGTTTTGTTCCAAGACAATGCAGACGACGACGCGGAATTCTTAGACTGGCCCTTTAGAAGACACCGAACACCGAAGGATCCTAACCGTTTCCCAAAAGTTCCTAGCGAGCAAGGCACCAAGCTTATGCGATCAGGAGTGTTTGGCGCCAACGATTACAGCCTCAAAGCTAAGAAGCGTCCAGCTACGCGAATATTGGAGCGGGAGCTGGCCTTGGGAAACCGCGAAGATAGATTGCGGAATAATGCTCTCATCAACCAGGTTGGCCATGCTGAGGCTTAAACATCAAGACAGTTCGACTAACACTTATCTAGAGTCTACTACCACAAACGAGAGCGGAGAAGATTGTCCATTTTGATGATCCGGTCTACTCTGGACAGTTTTCTGATGATGGTAATTTCTTCTTTGCCTGTTCTCAAGACTTTAAAGTTCGAATGTACGATACTTCGAGCCCATACAACTGGAAGCATTACAAGACAGTTGCATACCCCTGGGGCCAGTGGACACTCACGGATGCATCTTTGAGTCCTGACAACAAATGGCTCGCTTATACGTCGATTCAGACCATGGTCTCAATAGCCCCTACAGACCCGAATGATACTGGCGACCCTTATACCCTGGATCTCGACGATGGCCCGCCTCGGCAGGGATGGCACGGACGACGTGGCTTTGGCATTTGGTCTGTCCGATTTTCTGGTGACGGAAGAGAGCTGGTAGCTGGAACTAGTGCGGATTCTATTGTCGTGTATGACATCGAGTCACGGTCAGTCTTACACCATGTCCGCGGTCACCAACATGATGTCAACGCTGTGTGTTTTGCCGACAAGATGTCGCCGCATATCCTTTACTCAGGCTCCGATGATACGACGATAAAAGTATGGGATAGGCGAAGTATGGGCGATAACCGAGAAGCTGGAGCTTTTGTTGGCCACATCGAGGGTTTGACGTATATCGACAGCAAAGGCGACGGACGCTATATCCTCAGCAACGGGAAAGATCAAAGTATGAAGCTTTGGGATCTTCGAATGGCCATGTCTACTGATCGATACACCGAGCTTAACCCCACGAGAACTGTCAATACCAGCGGTTTCGATTACCGAGGGGGAGTTTATGACGACGAAGACTGGGACGTACACCCCCACGATAACTCACTCGTTACGTTCCGAGGGCACAAAGTGCTTCGAACTCTTATTCGGTGTCATTTTTCACCTCCATCAAGCACCAACTCGAGATATGTTTACTCGGGAAGTACCGATGGTAAAGTATACATTTGGAACATGGACGCAACATTAGCTGGGGTCGTCGATGTTAAGAAAGCGACAATGCGCACACGACCGATGGACAACCGACATCGCTTCTATCACTTTGATGAGCCAGGTAATTGGAGCACTTGTGTTCGCGATGCCAGCTGGCACCCCAATGCTCCTCTCCTTGTCGGTAAGTTTGTCTGCCCTTTGTCTTGATGCCTCAACTAACTCGAGATCAGCTTCTGCATGGAATGGCTATAACATGGCAAGAGGAACATGTTCGCTGCACTCATTTAACGAAAACATTGATGATGAAGGAGATCCACCGATGGGCCACAGCGTTAGCAATGTCCTGAAGGAGCAGCCTGAGCTTTATCAGAATTCGACATATGGAATGGACTAGGCCAAGATTGCAGAAATAACAATGGATATATTTTGTACAATTAATCACTGTAGCCGTCTTTCTCGTATTGGATATTTCTCAATCCATACAAACAGCGCCTTGGACGTGAAAGCACATCCTCCTCTCATCTCCTATGGCGCTCGGTCGAATTTCAGCGTAGAAGTGTGTCGCGTGCCCGCCGTAATGTCATGTAACTCCGCCCCGTTAAGCATACCCGCAAGCAAGAAAGGTTGTGTGATTGTCCTTGTTCCCATCTTACGGTTTTTTTTTTTACTATCAAGTCGCCACCATCCCGAATCTCATCAGCCGATCGCGTGACCGTTTATGCGCTACCGACGAGGGCGTGGTTGAGGGGAATGTGCACTATATTCATGTTAGAAATCGAGGCAGACAGAGAGAGCATTGAGCAATCGTACCCAGCTTAACAACGTAGCCAACGGCACCCATGATTAGGAAACCAACGCCAACAGCTTGGCAGAGTCGCAGGAACTCCTTCTGGTCGGCTGCAGAGTGATTTGTTAGTATGCACAGCAGAGTGAAGGTACACAATGGGTCAACATACGCTTAGTGCATCGTCGCATGAATTGAACGCCGTCTCTGACGAACTCGGAGGGAACCTCGAGAATCTCTTGAACCTGGTCGGACATTTTGGGTGGTGGAAGAAATGCGAAGAGATATTAAAAGTACGTTGGGTGAAGGAGGGTAGGTGATGTTCGTGGAGGAAAAGAGAATGAAGTCGTCGAATTGAGTCAATATCAAAGTCGCGGGGGTTGTAGAAAGAAGGGTTGGAGCTGAAGTTTAAAGGGGACCCTCTTTGGTGACAGCTCTCACTCTCTGTCCTCTTGGAGTTCGACGTACGTGTTAACAAACCTTCCCTAGGTTAGTAGGTAATTTCCGATTGGGGCAAGCATCTCGGGCCGGAGGATTCTCCGATGGATGATCCTCACTGTAGTAATTTGGTGGAGCCGACTCGCAGGTGGAGCCTGTGCCTGTCTTGTGCCTGCTAACCAGTGGAGTTTATTTCCCTGTCGCGCAGGCGCTAGGTAGTTAGACGCTTCCGCGGGTTGCTGAGAAGCTCTTCCCCAGAAAACTTGCTGTGAAGCTTTCTTCTTGCCATTCACCAGACTAGAAATATTTTCCAACCTCTTTCATCTTCATTTCGCTTGTCATCGCGAAGCCGTAACTGATACTGCAGAATTTGTATCACGATTTAATCACGACAGTTTTACTGATCGGCTTACTTGGTTCGCGATCGAGCTTAGTGAAGTTGACAGAGCCTCGTTCGAAGACAGTCACGGTCGACAACGCGAATCGATCGAGAGCTTTCTTTTCGACATCATATCGCTTAACGTGTGCTGCAGCTTTCACGAAACTCGGGCGCTCTCTGGCGAAGACTTTGGTCGCAAGCGATCGGCGAACCGAAGGTTAGGAAAGAAGGGTTGATCGGGCTGACGGCATCCTCTATCCCATTGCTTCCCATCTGTATCTAAGCGCTCGCTCGAGATATATCAGGAGCTAGAAGCGAGGATTGCGAGCACAGAGCTTCGTCCTCAATATCGCACCTTTGAGTCAAGTACCATCATATCAGGAGGCTATACCTATACCAGGGCCCCATTCTTGTTACACGGAGTGTACGTATTGCAAGCTTCCAGTCCAAATCATTTCTTGTCTCTGGCGCGAAAGGCCTCTGAGTTTTGAGGCGATGTTTGTTGGCGATGGAACGTTCAATGGCTGATTCCTTATGTGTAAAGACCAGAGGCCAACTCTTGTATTTCTCAGCCTAATTATCACATTGATCATATCCTCTTTGTTTATCTCCAGATCCCTCCTGCACGACATTAACCTGTGCCCAGTGCAACGAATCCGTCATAATGGCTGAAGAAGATTTCGAGATCGATATCTACGGCGACGCAGGCAACGAACAGCAGCAGGACGGCCAGCAAAACGAGGGCAGTAACCAGGACTATCACCAGGATGATCATCGACAAGACAGTCACGATGACCAAAATATGGACGAGCACCATGCTCAGGACAACCATGCACGCGAGAGCTATGACTCTAACAACCAAGCATCCGGATCTCAGCAAGGGACTAAGCGAAAACAAGAGGAGGATGAGCGACCAGTTGATCAAACAGCCACAACGTCGCTCATGATCTCAGAACTGAACTGGTGGAACACGGACGACGATATCCGAGGCTGGGCTCGGGAGGCTGGTTGTGAGGATGAGATCAAGGATATTACTTTCAGCGAGCACAAGGTTAATGGTAAAAGCAAAGGGTACGCGGATTCGGCGACACCGAGGAATAATGGAATTGACTGACCTTTTTTCAGACAAGCTTACGTTGAATTTCACTCTCCCCAAGCGTCGACAGCTACCAAGCGCCGCATCGAAGAGATACTCGCTGAAGGCCAAGGTGCTCAGAAAAAGGTCACGTTGGCCTACTGGAATCCTAACAACAACCCCTTCAAAACTCTCCCCAAGGACGCTCCTACCAGAGGCAAGGACCAAAGCCGTGCGCCCTCTACTTATAATGACCGCGGCAACAACAACATGGGCGGCAACTTTGGTGGTTCTGGAGGTGGCTTTCGAGGAGGTAGGGGCGGTTACAACCGTGGCGGCATGAATCAAGGTGGCTACAATCGTAACTTCAACAACAACATGGGTGGATTCAACAACAACATGGGAGGCGGATACAACGGACCCATGGGAGGTGGCGGTAACTTTGGCTTCAACAACCGCGGCGGAATGATGGGAGGTGGCATGCGAGGTGGTCCTGGTGGCATGCGAGGTGGTCGAGGAGGCGGCATGATGAACATGAACCCGATGGGTGGGATGCCTATGGGTATGCCCGGCAACATGGGCATGGGCATGATGGCTCCCAATGGTATGCCCGGTAAGCTATCATATTGAATGCCCATTCAGCACGTAACTGACATGATGCAGGCTTCCAAGGTATGCCTCACAACTTCAACCCAGGCTTCGGTTTCAACCAGAACCAGGGCGGCGGTGGCGATTGGGGGAACCCCCATGGAGCCAAGAGACCTAGGGGTGAATAGCCGACCCTTTGACGACGACTGTAAACCCAATCGTTGGGAATCAAATGCTGGCAAACCGAAAACTGGGAATTTGCTGCAATACTAAGAATTCGACGTGTGAAACTTTCATTTTCCTTAGGTTTGGGACGACTATTGGTCAAGTTGCGGAAGAGATTGAGGAAAGGAATGACTGTTCATTGTATCATAGAATTATGGAGTAAGGTTAGGCATTGGCGTCAACAGAGCGTTTTGTTTAGGTTTCGGCGTGAGTCAAATCACGATGTCTGGTTTGCACAGTACTTAACTCTAAGATGGAGTTTTTATGTCCTAAACTCTGTTACTGAGAGTCATAGTACGACAAAGTTCACTCAGCAGCCTTGTTCTCACGGTATGTTGACGTCTGTCTATATAGGGGTATTTGCCCATATGCCCCTGACCTCTTACGCCTCTGACAAACTCAAGCACACGGTCTTTTCCACCAATCCGAAACAATGGATCCCCTATTACATCTACATGCCGTCCTCGCTACCACATATCATGTGGCATGGCCGTCCCTTCCGCCTTCCCCGCTGGGATTCTCTAAGAAACCGCTACATCCTGACATGGCACAATATCAAGAAGAGATCCATAAACGAGTGCGTGATGCACTTGAGAGGAACAGTCTCATCGAAGAGGAGACGACTATCAATTTCGGCTACCGTGACAGATCTCCGACCGTTTTGATCTACAATCTATGGCATGACGAGAAGAGCAAGAAAACATGGAAGCTCGCTGTTGAAGGAATGGTTACCTCGATCAACAAAGACTTCTCTGCCGTCATCGACATGGGGTTCTACTTTGAGATGATCGCTCCTCAAGCTCTCATGACGTCTGATCCGAGCGATGGAGATATTACTTGGAGAAGGGGGTCAAAAGATGCGATACGCCGGCATCTTGCTGTCATGCAACCATATGACTTCGAAGAGATCGGTATGAGGTCCTCAGGGTATCAGGAAAGCTAGTCCCTGAAAGCATAAGGAACAAAATCAGCAGGTCAGTTTGTACCTCTTGGGTCAGGATTCCAGACTGTCTATTTTTGAATCCTAAAAGCCTAGCGGCTAACGTTTTTTGTTTCTCGCCAGGGCGTATAAGTTGTCGTTCAATATCTCATGTCTTTGCTATACCCAAGCAGCATGAATACGGATTGCATTAATAAACTCCTTGTCAATACTCTCAAATTTCAGACCAAGTGTTTATATTGGGAGGTGATACGCTGTGACTGTCATCGTCTCTCGGCACCCACCTACCTCTTTAAAGGAGCAAATCTTTCTTCTTCTTCTTCTTTTCTTTGCAGGTAGGAAGAGGCGCTAGATGAGTATGAATCAGAGGATTTTGTAGTGGATTTGCTTTTTGTGGTGGTAGTTATGTTTTCTTATACACATCGTGTAAGCTGGTTATAGATGAAGACTTCGCTTGCACAGATATACTTCATGTGACAGCTCACCAAAATGAGAGGCGCCAGATAAAGAACGGAATAAGAAGAACTCATAAGAAGTGAGAGAATGAGTAGCATATCGGTTCCTACTGAGGATATTGTAAGAGGCTTGTAGGTTGTTCAATAACTCCTTCAGCGCTGATTCGTCATGACATGTGGCTTAGTCATAAGATCGACCTAATTGTAGATCCTACATAGTATGCACCTCTATCTTGAATATCGAACCACCATCCATCTTGCACAAATTTAGCCAGATGGAGAGAACACTACCAAAACTGCGATCAATTGGATCCGCTTGCCATGGAAGAACCCTCGTGAGAGCTGTGAACTGCGCATCATGCTCTTCTTCACGAAGCTTTACCAGCAACCGCCCCCCACCACTTTATGAAGGTCATGTACCACTGACGAGGGTTGAGCGTGCTGGCTTGGCCATTGGAGCCAGTGTTATGTCCTTCTTCAATCCTTATCGTCACGGTACGCTCCAGATGAACATGTGAATTGTCCTCTACTCCTTGACTAATTATCCCTAGACCTCATTGCCGCTACAGGCGAAGCTACAGCTACACCCTACTTCATCTATCGCTTGCGCGATGTTATGCTCGCTGATCCAACAGGACGCCGCATTCTCCGAGCTCGACCCCGAATATCCTCCAAAACTCTCTCTCTTGATGCACTACGCGCGATGCCAGAGAATAGCGTTGGCCGCGCCTACGTCGGATGGCTCGATCGAGAAGGTGTCTCGCCCGATACCCGAGCTTCAGTTCGCTACATCGACAACGAAGAGTGCGCATATGTTATGCAGCGCTACCGCGAGTGCCACGATTTCTACCATGCCTTGACGGGTCTGCCCATCGTGCGTGAGGGTGAAGTTGCTCTCAAGGCGTTCGAGTTTGCCAATACACTGCTCCCCATGACAGGACTTAGTATCTTTGCGGCAGCTACCATGAAGAGGAGTGAGAGACAGCGATTCGCCTCGACATATCTGCCATGGGCCCTCAAGAATGGCGCACGAAGCAAAGAGATAATTAATGTGTTCTGGGAGGAGAGACTTGAAGAGGATGTGAACAACGTCAGAAAAGAGCTTGGTATTGAGCAACCGCCTGATATGAGAGACATCCGAAAGAGGGAAAAGGAAGAGAAGAAGAGGCTCAAGGAGCTCAGGGAACAAGGTCTATAACCACTTTATTTTCTTCTGTGTAAAATCTGTACATCATTAATGAAACTGGGAGGCGGGAACTATGAACTAAGCGTCAATACTGAGCCTTTTGATATATGAATTATGTAGTCATATGCACTGTCAAAACGTAAATATGTCATTTGTTGAGCATCGCCCAGGGAAAATATTGGCAGATTCTCGATATCTGCACCGTTGTCACCACGTTCATTTTACTGCCTCTCGATAAAGCACAAGTAGGCACCGCCCACAAACCCTTATCCCCTCTCTCGGATCTTCAATTCCATGGTATCATAAGCACCTCTTACAAGTCCAAATCATCATCGTCATCCCAAGCCTTGCGCCTGCTCACAACAATCTTCTCCTCTTCCTTGCTCTCTGACATGGCGTTGAGAAGCTCTTTGAGCTGCGCCTCGGTAACCTTTTGTCGTAGCTGGCCTGTCTGAGCGAGTGTGATGAGTCGGTTCTCGATGTCGGCGGCGCGCGACTCCTTGACAAGACGGATGCGGCCCAGGCGGTCGGCGGCTTCGGGGTGAAGGATCTGGTTGAGGATGTGTTGGCGAGCGTCTTCTTGCTGCTGTTGTCTGTCCTGGGGTCAGCGCGGTGCTGTCATTGGCGAGAAAGAAAATCTTACTGGCGCTGTTGCTGCTCTTGTTGCCCAGAACCACCACCTCCACTACTACCGCCACCTTGAGCCTTGAGCTGCTCTAGACGAGCCTTTCGGATCTGTACGGAATGTGAGTGTCAATTTCTAGCTGAGCGCACTGGATTGTTATACCTGATCAAGCTCTGCGTCATCCATGATTTCGGTTACGTTATGGTGTTGTAAGTCAGGAGATCAGCCCGACGTCGCGGGGTCGTTTGCTTTGCATCTCGAACCTGTGGAGGGGCACTGATCACGTAAGCAGAATATCAACTCCAACATCATGTTTTTAGAGCATAACCAGAGAGTATCAGGAGAATCATAGAGTAATCTGAGGGTATTTGATAGATTCATCCGGACTATAGTGCTACAACAAAAACCCTCTCAGAGGCTACCCCAAACACCAAATATGCGATTCGTTAATGCTCCGTTATATGAGGTTCCCTCTTGGAATTCCTCGACGCTGAACCCTCTCTCGAATTTGCTCTGCCGATGTTTCTTCTACTGGTATAAATGACTTCCTCTTCTCTATTGCCTCTTGACGCCTTGCCTTAATCATATGCACCATCAACTTATTTGTAGGTGTGTCAATGCCAAGATCCTTGGCTCGATTCAGAAAGAACCCGTTCTGGTAATTTATATCGGTCTGCAGACCCTTGTTGATCCGCATGAGAAGCTCACTTGGAGCATTGGCTTTGCCTGTGATACGACGATAGCAGAACTTTTTGAGACCTTCGCCACGAAGGAACTTTATAAGATCTGGTGAGCTTTGGACTTCTGGCAGACTTTCTGTGACCAGAGCCATCTCTCCCAACAGCTGATTCATCATCTTTTGCCCTGATCGATTGGTCGTCAGACCGCGGTATGACAAATCGAGAAGCACGCACACGGGCTCAACAGCAGCGGTAAACATCAGGGAAGGTAGTTTGAACCGAAGCCATTGGTCGTAAGTACTGTATTTTGACTGAAGCAATTGGGCGTTCCTTAGTGATTGCATCAAGCCAGGCTCGTCAGGAGATATATGCAACTGCTTTGGTGTATTCAGGGTCGCATCGGCGCTGGTTAGAATTGTTCGCCCGGCCTTTAATTGTTTAACCGAGTCCCGATTCCGGTTGAATACCAATGCGTGGCTCATATGTCCCAGTAAAAAGTTTGGTTCAGGTTGCGTTCCGTCGAGTATGTGTTTACGAACTTGCTCAAGAACCCCCATGCCTTCGTTCAAAAGGCATACCGATGTCTTGTCATCGATCCTATCCTTGACGGAGGCAATTGCCTTTACAGCTTCAAAACCACGACCAGTGACAATCAACTCATCAATGTGTGAACGATCGGATGTCTGTGTAGCTTCGTGCCCTTCATCCTTGTTCTCTTGGACTATGGCGGCATTTCTCTCAGCATATGCGGATTTCCTTGTTCGTTCTGGCTGTGCTTCTTCAATGTTTCGATATCTTGATTTGGGCATATCTCGGAATCGGAGCATCTCGACTGAGTCATAAACACTGCACAAGGCATGAGCAATGAATCTCGATCTCACATCTTCGCCCAATATATGAATTTTGTGTACGGGTCCGGATTTTGCGGCCTCAGCCGGGAGGATGACCGAGGGGACGTAGAAATGTGATGAAGAACTATTTGATGTAGGTGTAATTGACGCCTTGTTTCCCGAGCTTTGCCATGGTCGTGAAGGAGATGGCCCGCTTAGTTCTGGAGGAACAGCCTCTTCCTTATGGCGTGTTGTGGTTGATGCCGAAGCGAAGAGCCGTGTATGGCTCGCCCTAGGACTATGTTGAAGACATCGGGTCGACCTTTTGGCTATTTGAGCCGTCGCCCGCGACTGGGTGAAGATCGCCACTTTGACGGTTGTGTTCGGGTCGTGAAGAGAAGTTTGTGGCTGCGAAGCCGGAGGAACTAGAGATTATAAGGCGCACACGCGCATATGGATTCGTGAGACTGAAGTCGATGGTGCGTATAGAATCGTGAATGTTATTATCGGTAGGTAAGCGGGTCGTTGGCTATGTTGAGGCAGGATCGTGAGAAGAGGCGAGTCGGAGTGAAAGTGGTGATGCCGATATTGGTGAGTGATGCGTCGAGATATGGCTCCGAGCGGACGGGAAGTCCGTTTTTTTCCCTTGGCCTTGACCAGAAAATTACCTAGACTGCGACCAATTAGGGGAGGCGGGTTAAGGGACCAGCTCTGATCATCCGCTCATGTATTTTATTTAGTAAATGACCATTGGTCAATTGCTGCCGATATGCAGTTCAAATCCGACACGACTTTAGAAGCAGAACAGAACGTCTGTCATCCAAGTTTTATTAAATTGGTTTGAACTGGAAATTTCTTTATTTTCGTTTTATTTCGCATGTTATGTTACCTATTCCTTAGTGACAGGTAGATACCTACCTTTTGTGGCGAGTTCTACCAACGTTAATCGTGAGTAACACTGTTTAGTTACATATTACCCGCTTCATGAATGCGCAAATCCACTAGTCCCTATTAGGCTTCATGTCAAGTTTCTGCGTTGCCAAAGTCTTTCATGGATGCGACAGCGACGTGCACGATTGATCATCTCAACCTCGCGTATCACAACATTCAGAATTCCGCAAACATCAAAATGACAGACGTCAAGGATATCACACCGGATCTGGACCGGCTAGATGATCAGCTCGATGATCTTGAGGAAACTCTTCAACCTTTGCTCGGTAATCTCGAAGGCATGGCCTCTGAACTGCCCCTGTTGGACAAGGCAAAGCTTTTCTCGCTGACGGCATATGCGATTGAATCTCTTTTGTTCTGTGAGTTTTTCGCTGGGGCTCTCTGAATTATTTTACCGCGCCTACAAATGAGCTAACAAACGCGACAGCATCACTTAAATTGGAGGGCTCTGATACCCAAACCCAAGCCGTACTTACTGAACTCAAGCGAATTCAGCAATACTTTGGCAAGATCAAGAATATTGAGGCCCCTGAAGCGGAGGAGTCGCGAAATCTGACAGTTAACCAAGAAGCTGCAGCGCGTATACTAAAGGCTGACTTGGTATGAAAACCCACAACATTCTGACACCCATCACTAACATGTCATTAGGCCGACAACAAGACGATTAGCAACAAGCTTGCTGAAAAAATTGCAGAAGAGCGGGCCAAGGCTCTCTTGAAGTCTGTTGAGAACCGCAAGAGACCAGCTGAAGAGTCTCCTGTCCCATCCAAGTCAGGCTCTGCCGTTGACGAGGGAAAAGATAAGAGCAAGAAAAAGCAGAAGAAAGGCAAGAAGAGCAAGTCAAAGAACTAATGTCCCAAGCATCGATATGCCGGGTCATGAGCGATGCGTTGCAAAAGGATACGAATGGACAGACATGCTGAGCTCTGGCATGCAAGGACTAGGAATTGCTTTGGACAAAGAGTTGCAGTGATACCCAGACAGTTTAAGGGAAACTCGCAAGAGGCTCAAATATTTAGATGTCAGGTCGAAGGCTTCCTGATGCAGTTGAATTAACTAGGGCACGGCGTTTGGGAATATTTAATCTACTTGATTGGGGGGAAATTGATGTTCTATAGAAAGCCTGTCATCTTGAACAAATGGTTTTATGAAACACAACTTGCTTCATGATGTGTATGCCTGTGAAACCAGGAGTCTCTCATCATTCCGTGTACCGGACCAGATTATGACTCAATTGACCATCGGCCTTGAACTTGAGATAAAGGGTATTTAAGTTATAAGACAAACTTCCTGGCCATTCTCTTATCTCGACCTCAATTTGTAACTTTCGGTGTAGCTTTCATACACCAATAAATTGGTTGGGAAGATAAGGAACGTGAAGCCGTACGTACTAATGTAGTTGATAATTTTTTACCCCACCATTATCTATCGGACGTGAGTCAATCGCGGGGCAGCACAAACCCCTCCAACCCAACCAAGGCTCGAATTCTGTTTTCGCATCGACAGGAACAGCAACACAACAATAAGATGGCGGTCATTTACATCGACGAAGAAGCCGGAAGCGATCTCCCCGAGATCCAGGGCACCGAGTCCGCCCCCTTCAAGTCCCTCCTCGAGGCCTACTTCCGCCACGGCGCCGAGTCCGAGTACCAGGTCAAGAAGAAGGATGATGAGGAGTACAAGCCCGCTGCCAAGTCTGCCCTGAAGAAGGCTGTCGCCTACGCTGCTGGACAGAAGAAGAAGCTTGAGGCTGCTGCTAAGCGTGCTGAGAAGGATGCCCAGGATGAGGCTGCTCGTCTTGCTGTTCTTGAGGAGGCTAAGAAGATTAAGATCACCAACGATCCTTCCCTGCCCGAGCCTGTTACTATCAGCCTCCAGGAGACCGACTCTGCTGTGGTTGGCACTCTCCGAAAGAGCAAGGATGAGCCTACTGAGGGCGTCAAGCGTGTTTCCGTTCAGGGCCGTGTCAACCGTGTGGCCAAGCAGGGTGGTCTTATCTTTGTTACTCTGCGCCGTGGTCTCAACTACATGCAGTGTCTCCTTTCTGGCGATCTTTCCAAGACTTACGATGCTCTTACACTCTCACGAGAGACCTCTCTTGAGATTATTGGTGAGCTTTGGGAGGTTCCCGCTGGTGCCCACGCTCCTCTCGATCGCGAACTCCGCGCAGATTACTTCCGAGTCATCGCCAAGGCTCCCGGAGGTGATGATGCTTTTACCAACATCGTCCCTGTCGATGGTGACACCAACACCCTCATGAACCTCCGACACCTCACCCTCCGCCATGAGAAGCCCGCCGCTGTCATGTTCGTTCGCGATGTCGTCGAGGATGCCTTCCACACCGTCTACAAGGAGCTGGATATCAAAAAGGTCAGCCCTCCTGCTCTAGTGCAGACCCAAGTCGAGGGTGGTTCTACTCTTTTCAAGTTTGACTACTACGGCGAGACTTCATACTTGACTCAGTCCAGTCAGCTTTACCTCGAGACAGTCCTGCCAGTCCTTGGTGACTGCTACTGTATTGAGAAGTCTTTCCGTGCTGAGAAGTCTCTTACTCGTCGCCATGTAAGTATTTACCTATATAACTGTAGCTTGGTCGATAGAAACTAACATTATCCAGCTTTCTGAGTACTCCCACGTTGAGGCCGAGTTGGACTTTATCACTTTCGACAACCTCCTGGACCATCTCGAGCATGTCATCTGTCGTGTCATTGACCTGACCCTTGAGAACCCTACCGCTACCGAGGCCATCAAGAAGTACAACCCTGACTTCCAGAAGCCTACTCGACCATTCTTGCGTATGCGCTACACCGATGCCATTGACTGGCTACGAGAGCGTGGTATCAAGAACGAGGAGGGCAACGACCACACCTTCGGAGACGACATGTGAGTGTCCTGTACTTTGAAGCGATGCGCAAACTAACTTGGAATAGTGCTGAAGCTGCTGAGCGAAAGATGACCGACGAGATCAACCGCCCCATCTTCCTTACTCACTTCCCTGTCGAGATCAAGTCATTCTACATGTCCAAGGCTAAGGATGACCCCCGCGTTACCGAGTCCGTCGATGTTCTGATGCCTGGTGTTGGTGAGATCGTCGGTGGCAGCATGAGAATTTGGGACTATGAGGAGCTCATGGCTGGTTACAAACGAGAGGGTATCGATCCTACGGGCTACTTCTGGTACACTGACCAGCGCAAGTACGGATCTACTCCTCACGGTGGATACGGCCTGGGAGCTGAGCGGTATGTCATTTGATCCTTTAATGTTCGATCTTTACTAACAGTTATTCAGATTCCTGGCATGGCTTCTCAAGCTCTGGACTGTCCGAGAGGCTTGCTTGTATCCTCGTTACATGGGTAGATGCACCCCGTAAACGAACCGTTGATGTGATGTATGAAAATGGAGTACAGGGTTATGATGCAGTAGGACAGACTTATCTAGTACAATACAGGGACAAAAAAAGCGAGACTGCTTTACTGATACTGTTTATTGCATTTCGGATCTTTTACATCCGTGAAATGCCCGATATCTCCGTGGTTCGTGTAGTCGTAATCGAGCAGCCTTTAACAAGCCCGTGACTCAATTTAACAGATATATCCACTAAAAAGTTCCCTCGGCGGCTGTCAACAGAAGGCCCTGGAGTGCTCTAGATCTATAAACCCTGTTCTTGGGGGAGCTGGTGGGTAAGTGGGTAGGTAACAGAAAAGACTGGCCGCTGGAGGTGTGAGAGATGAAATTAGTAGGTCAGTTTATGCCACTCAGTCATGAATTCTTGAGCTATTTATTTTTGTACCCCAAATCTTAGAGGCCAACTTTTCTGCTACCCTGGGGGAGATGCCTCTACCGAGGCCCTACCGATCGTTCTTCCCCATCCCTCGTTGAAATTTGCCACTTTTAATTGGTCAGTCAGTCATTTGAGCTTCCGAAATCCGTGTCGCTGGGGCGGTGTTTCTTCTTTACCATCTTTCTTATAACATCCCTCCATCTTGATAACCCTCACCAAAAAACACCACCTACATCAACAAAACCGAACCCCACAACCACCCTCACAATGCCTCGTCAACGATCCGTCGGCCGCGCTCCTTCGCGCCCTACCGCCGCTGCTTCGGCTCCCAAGCCCCAGCAGACTCGACCTGCCGCCACCCACGCTGCTCCCGCTGGTTCTCACCCTCCTGCCCAGGCCATGCCTCCTCAGGCTGCCAGTTCCCAGGGCCCTGGACTGTTCGGCCAAATGGCCAGCACTGCTGCGTAAGCATTCCCTTCGAATATTCAACAATTGGCGCTTTGCGAGCTCGGGATATACATGGCGCAAACTCCGAGCGCCTCGGATTACATTATGCCTGGAATAATCGTAGCTAACTTCTTTTAGTGGTGTCGCTATCGGTTCCTCGGTAGGCCACGCTATCGGTGGTATGTTCGGTGGCTCCTCCGAGCCCGCTGCTCCCGTCCAGGCTCAAGCCGCTCCTCAAGAGCAGTCCTGGAACCAGAACAACTGCGCCGGTGTCGCCCAGAACTTCACAAATTGCATGGACGACAACAACGGAAACATGCAGATCTGCAACTGGTACCTTGAGCAGCTCAAGGCTTGCCAGGCTGCTTCTGGCCAGTAAGCGTTGATTTGGGGACTATACGAATAAAAAGAACTTGATATCATTATGGGAAAGGAAACAACATCGGGGATAAATCCCCTGACAGCGTGCGTGCTTATAGAGACTTGGTGGGAATACTACATCTCGGCACAACCAATTGTATAATACAAAACAAGATCTCACTCAACCCACTCAAATTGGGAAACTCTCAACTGTCCTTCTCCTCTTCCGGCCGTGGCTCAAAATTCAGCTTTGCTGTGTTAGCAATAGCAAGTTCGTGATTTAGTGATGTCGACTCTTACCGAATTTCCATTGTACAACTGTTGATCTCTTTGGTCGCTCGGATTCTGGAACTCCCGAATCCGGGACCGTTCCCGGGAACTGGTAGGTCCGTCTACGGATCCTCGGGGTGCGCGCTCATCACCAGATCCAAAAATACCGAAAATCCAGGAGAAAATGTTCAGAATAAAGGCAATAATCCTTGACACAATACCTTGTGAGTCACTATCGTAGGCAGATGTGTACTTCTTGACCGGGATGAGGACTAGTGTTGATGAAGGGGAAAGACCAAGCTCGCCGATAGCCTTGTCCTCTTCTGTTTCGTCAATATTCTTGTTGGGTAGAGGCGTAAGAACTTGCTTGAACGTGTACGGCTGCGCTCCATCATTTCGGTTGTCGTCCACCCACTGTCTAATCTCCTTGAGGGGCACATTCGTCTTGAAGCGCGATCTCAATGTTGATCCGTCAAAGAGGCGCACTTGAAGAGCTGTCATTCCGCCCGTCTTTGTCGAAGCCGCCAGCTTGGTTTCTGGTGCGCTGACCAAGGATGCCGCAACGTCGCCACCTTTCATACTGTCGAGTCTTTGCTTTTCGCGCTCCTCGGCGCGCATGCGCCGTTCTGCCTTGTCATCTTCAATTCGCTTGAGAATTCTAGCTCTCTCCTCTTGGTCCTGCTGTCTCTTCTTCCTCACTGCCTCGACAGCCTTGTGAGCCCGGGCACTATCGGTGTTCATTCCAGCTTCGGCTTCAGCTTTGGCCCTCTCTTTGGTTCTGGCGCGCTCCTCTTTTACTTTGCGCTCATTGTCTTCCCTTTGCGCCTGCAGTCTGGTAGCCCTCTCGGCCAATATTCGACGGGCATTTTCGGATGTCGATGAAGATACAGTTGTTGGCGTCTGTCCTGGCGCTGTGGGTGTCACTGGTTGAGGCGGGGGATTAACTTGGGCCGGTGGTTGAGGCGGCGTCGGTTGAGGCGTCACTGAGGATGCGGAGTTGAAAGCTGTCTGAACTCTCCGCAGGAAATCTTCCTTGCTGGTTCCCGGTGTGATGTACTCCTTCAATTCGCCATTCTTGATGATAACGACCGTGGGAGTCCGTGGTAGTGGGAATATTTGAGCCAAATATCCGGCTTCTTCGGATCCAGCTTTGAGGCGGAGCGCGACAGCGTGTTCATTGAGTAAGTCGCTCAGCTACACCGTGGATTAGCCCCAGATTATATGCTCTGCAGATCACCAAAATCCTACCGTATCATCGGTCAGGAATTCGTTCTCCCACTGCGTACTCTCTTCGGTCTCATCTATAATGCATGTGAGCTATTGTGCGGGTCACCATGATGACAAAACGGACCTGTAACGAAGCACAGAACCAGCTTCTGCTGGCCGACGGCAGTTGAGATGCCCTCCTGAAGAGTTCCTTGATAAAACATTGCGATCTAGTTGTAAAGCAACAGTGTATTATGTGAAAGCCGGGAAAGTTTCAGGTATAATCAAAAGTGAGAGTTGTAAGACAACTGCGACGTGTTGGTTCAAGGTGAAAGGTGTCTTGTCTTGTCTGCACCCTTACTCGAACTCCCTTGAGTTTATATGCATATAATATGCAAGAGGTTTCTGAAAGTTGTTTTTATGTAGAAAAGTATTTATCACAGAAGATAAGGATAAAACAAATGATTATTGGAAAGAATATGCTTCAACTGTACTTCCTTAAAGAGAACTTGGACATCATCGTGAGAAGCCCAGATGCCATGAGAGCTCTCTGTATGACGCTAGCATCACGTGGCGCAGAGTCAGGTATTGAGCTGACTCAGCGTAATAATGAGCGTCAAAGGTAACCAAGAACAAAAGAGAGACTTTTATTCAGAGTATAAATCTTGGTATTGCTCGAAATACTATAAAGATATAATGAGAAAGAAGGTACTATGAATTTGTTGAATTGGTCATTAGAGGCGTCGAACTTTGGTCTTTTTTAGTATGTGTATGTATACTGATTGTGAATTTCCATAGTAAAATAAAAATACACTTTTACTTGACTCATCCCGTCTTCGGAGGAGCTGCCGTCTTGAAAGGAATTCGCCTTCCTTTTTCTCATTCACTTATTCTATCAACGGCTGCTCCTTCAAATCGGTCAAAATGTCTATCGACCCAGCTTTTATGCCTTGGGCCGAAGATAAAGGCGTCAAGCTCAATCGTATTGAACCTCGAATTTTTCCCGGGCGAGGTATTGGTATTGCTGCAGTTCGTGATATCAGAGTAAGTCATAACTTGAAAGTTCTTCAATAGAGCCAGGCTATCGACATCTTCCCCTTACCTACACCCATCACTGCGTAGTGTCAAGTTGCAACTGCTAACAAGTTTAGGCAAATGAGAGTATACTAAGCGTCCCAATAAGAGCAATTCGCACCATCGACACAGTCCCAAAGCACATCAAAGAGGCTCTTCAGGGTGTCTCGGTTCATGGCATCTTGGCTGCTGAAATTGCGCTTGACGACAGTGATGATTTCGCCATTTGGAGAACAGTTCTCCCAACCCGGGAAGATCTAGAAGGTGGAATGCCCATGATGTGGCCGAGTGAACTTCAAGCTCTTCTCCCCAAACGAGCTAAAGACCTCTTGGACAACCAGAACGCCACGTTCCGACGGGAGTGCGACATTGTCTTGAAAGCCTTTCCCGAATTGACGAGAGAAAAGTACAAATACTCCTGGTTGTTGGTAAATACAAGAACGTTTTATAATAGCATGCCGAAGATGAAGAGCTACGCTCATTCTGATCGATTGGTCTGCATGCCCACTGCTGATCTGTTCAACCATCAAGACCAAGGGTGCAAACTCGTCTACTCTGCTCTCGGTTACAGCGTTCAAACAGACCGAGCCTACAAACAAGGCGAGGAAGTTTACGTCTCATATGGTCCTCACTCAAACGACTTCCTCTTGACAGAGTACGGTTTTATTTTGGACACGAATCGCTGGGATGAGGTGTACCTGGACGAAGTGATACTGCCACTCCTGAACAAGACACAGCGTGCTGAGCTGGAAAGTGTCGGTTTTCTTGGCAGATACACACTCGATGATCAGACCCCTGGATGCCACAGAACTCAGGTTGCGTTGCGTATGTGTTGCACAACTCCAGGGCAATGGCAACGGTTTTTTGACGCTTGTGAAGATGGACGGTCTTCGCAGGTCGAAGTGGACAATATTCTTTTATCCGCCTTGAAAGACTTTTTGCGCGTCATTGAGAAAACTCGAAGTGACATTGATGAGATAGAGGGTGGTACGAGCAGTCAGAGGGAGCTGCTGAGACGCCGGTGGCAACAAATTGAGGCAATGGTTGCAAATACGATAGAAAAGCTAACTATAGAATAATGATCTGGCTTTGAGGTTCATTCATAAGAAGCATAGTTTCTTCACGACTCTGCAAAGAGGTGTTAGCTGCGACGCTCGTATCAAAGGTTCCAAGGGCTGTGCTCACTTCTTCATTGCTACTGAAGGACAAATATCACTCGGCCCATGAACATATGGCTGATAAATTGTGTCAGTCTCAGAGGCCATGGGGCCAGCTACGTAGCTGTTGGCGTGAGATATTCAGGCAAAGCGGCTTGCATGCAGTAAGAAACATGTGTCTTCTAATCATGCGAAAAGCCAAACCGCATTCAGTCCTGCTTTCCAATACATTGAGTGCCAGTCTACCCTGTGCTCAACGATTTCCATAATATCCATGCTGGCGGTTCTTCCCATAAAACTTCTTTACCGGAAACGAGACGCATCAAGCATAGTGGTCGCCATTCCGTCCATGCCGCCCGATTCCATGGAAGCTAGCATCTTTCTCATGGCTGTCCCATCACCACCTCCAGGTGCTTTACCGTATACTGCCTCGCCCAACATACGGAGCTGCATGGGAAACTGGGGATCTCCATAGCGTTCAATAATGTCGGCTTTATCGGTCGCAGACTTCAAATTCTGCTCTGACGAGCTCATGCCGAACTCTTCGCACTTTGCCTGCTTCTCGGGTGTCCACCAAGAAGGAAGAAGTCCTTTTCGAGTCGACATTTCTTCAAGGAATCGTTCGAATCCAGCCAAACCGTCACCTGCGCCACTATAAAGACTATCCTCCATCACCTCGCCGTCGAGATTGTACATGTCCTCGACACGTAGGCGGTAACAGTCGATGAGAAGGCGATACACATCCTTCTCAGGGCGATTGTGCAGGTATTTGCCCTTGTCCAGGCGAGTAAATGGATCAGGGATAGGCTGATCGAGTCCCTTTGGTGGCGATCCGCTGCCCCCAGTTGCTTGGGCGGATGCAGAAGATCCTTTCCCGCAAACCTTTTTATGCTGCTTCCAGTCGTTCTTTTGGCACTCCCTGGAGCAGTAGGATTCCGAAAAGCATTTGGCGCAGCGTTTGAGAGTAACCTCGGGTTCTCCTTTCTTGCAAACAGTACAGCAAGCCATCGTGGGCGGGGTAGCGGAATGTCGGTGAGATGAACTGATCTAGAGTTTTAGACGAATGCAGGAAGGAAATAAGGAAATAAGGAAATGTGAGGGGATTTATATATCATCACAGTGCGGCATGTTAATCACAGCAAAAAAAAAAAAAAAAGCAAGCAAACGGCCTATCAATAGCTTGGTTACTTCATGCATGAGCTTGAAGTGGGAATTGTTTGTACGGCTACTTGGCCACCTCGATGTCAAATACCAAACCATCATGTGAATTCAGCATCTCCTATCATCTACACAATACATCCCATCTATATTGGCAAGCCTGATGCATCATCGACGAATGTATAGATACCTCTCCACCCATAAGACCCAGACTGATCTACCTGGGTCCAGTCGGTCAACTCGTTGTCAGTCAAATGTGCGTCCGGAACTCTAAAGGTGTATACGCTCGACTCGAGTTCAACAGTAGTCTTTGCCGACTCACGGCTTATTGTAAGTCTCCCAAAATATGGTATTGTCGTCACTTTACAGGGTTGACCCCGGTACCTGCCTTTACATGCAGCATGTAAGTCCACAAGTACATCGGCGGCCTGTTCAGCTGTTGCATTCTCCAAAACCTCACCCGTCTTCCTTAGCCTGCTAAAAAACTCGGCGATGACAACCCAAATGCGTTCTTCTTCTTCCATTGTTCTTGGAGTCTCTTTGGCTGCCAAGTCTGCGACGAGTATAACAGCAGCGTTGAATGCAAGGAAGTCGTATAGATCACACCTCAACGGTTTGTCTGGCAAACTTCTGATATCTCTGTGAGCACGTATTGCTCCTTCAGCTGATTCCAAGACTTCGACCCGGGTGTACTCAAACTGCTTGTCGTAGCCCGCAAACTGAGAATAGGGCAGATGAATCATTATGTTGAGGGTATGTTTGTAGAGCCTCATTATGGCATGTCCGATTGGTGGGAATGCTGAGTTCAAGTCAGCCTCTGCCCTCTCATCCGGAATCATGATTTTCAGTTCCCTCATCTCGTTGACGATGCTTGTCATTATACTGAAAGGCGTGTCTTGGCGCAATCGGTCTCTATCGCTAACCAACCCTGACACCAGGCCAATTTTGCTCAGAGTGTCAAGCTCAGTTGCTCGTACGTCCATATTGAGGGTGCCATAAGGCAACCCTATGATGAGAGATATCTGACGATCTCGAATCCACAGAGCATCCCACACCAGGCTATGGCGAAGATGAAGACCTAGCAACAGAGCATTCTCGATGCCGGCTCTAATACATTTCCATGCTCTGCTAGGACGACCAGTGGCAATGTACAACTCGTACTGAAGAACCAGTGCTTCGATTGAGTCGATACTGCAAGCAGGTGTGCAGTCTGCAAGGTACAATATCGATACCTGCGTAACAATGCGATCGATAAACTCTTCGGGATACAGAGGTAGGCCAGTCTCAGCGTCTTTGAAGTCTTTGGGTAATTGTGAGAGGAGAAGACAGATCCAGACCAGGCATTTAGATACAAGTCCGACGTCTCTGGATTGCAATGCATCGAATATCTTGTCGTGGGTGCAGAAGACGCCGCGGTCCTCTGTATTGTCGTGGATTATTGCAAAAGGCCATAACATCAAAGACTGAAGCAGCTGTCCAGAGTAATCCAGGATCCTTACGAGTGTTTGTGGATTCAGAGTGAGATCACCCGGGATTAATTCCACCTGCGACACAGGAGTCTGGGACACATATTCATTTGATGGAGTTTCTCTGAGGCTTTGAATTCGTGGATCCTCTAGTGTGACATGGACCTCTTCTTCCTGATGAGGGCTCTCGGAGGAGTCAGCAGAGCCAGCAACGTTGCATTTGTCGAGTTGACTTGTCAAGATTCTGATGGATTCTTGCATTTTCACCATGCGCGACTCGACTTGAGTGACAAACTGGTTCAGTTCTTGTATTATTCGATCTTTTTCATCGTAAGATTGTTTAGGTGGATGTATTTGTTGTGAGTTGCAGAGGAGAGAATGAGCTATACACTGACGACACTTTCTTTGACGCTCGTCAAATACGCAGCTCACTTTTCGACGACGACATTCTGTGCAGCTCTTTGTTCCGAGTCGTAATCTATTGTTACAGTGCTCCGTGAAAGAATGCGACTGCGACTGCATTGTATTGTTTGGTGGTGAAGTAGAGAATCACTGACAGTCATGCTGTGAGTGAGATAACTCGCGGCGTGGTTTAGGTTCATGAAATTGTCAAATGACTCAGATATGACGATATTTTCAAGATAAAACCTTGATTGTTCGAAAAGGGGAGTAAGTTCATTAGGAATACTTAGTACATTAGATAGTAGTCACTATTGGTGTTGGCTCATGACTACTTGTCGGAACTAGACATGTTTTTAGTTCTCCAAACGTGGCCCAGTGGCATCGAGTCGATCATTATTGGCTTAAATAGACCGACGGAACTTGTTGACCTCAGTAATAAGCGTAGCAAACTTGCAAACTTGACAGCTGTTTGTTCGTGGGGTTTGTTGTTCAATAACAGTACCGGACTCATTGTATGGACTTGAGTCGTGATGGTGTGCACATGCCAACATTCAAACATGTCAAACTGAGGTATGGATCTGTCTGGATTGTCCACATCTACCGAGACCTTGTATCTGTAACATGTGAAGTATTTCAATCTTCCAACATTCAACTTGGGCATTATTATTTGATCTGATAAAATATATGTATTTCACGAAGTACCTACAAACGTAGGCTGGACCTGTAACTTGCTACTTCAACTCCAGCTTCAGGGTAAGTGGGTCGACCCACAAAAATCGTCACCACCTACAATCATCAAGAAGTTATCCATCCTGGCAGCATCTCAACTTCAATGCGCCATCAGACACAATGAATGCGCCACAGACTCTTTTGCGCAGTCTGCGCATCTCGAGGCAAGTGCCTCGCTGCACAAGATTCACAAACACCCCCCCGAAAAGAAACTTTACATCTTCTTTCTTCCGTCGCAAAAAGCAGCAACCCTCAGCCGACGACCCAGAATTCGTCTCTATTCTAGACGGACCACCCAAGCTTGTCCGAGTAGGAAAACGCCATGGACCTGGTCTTATCATTCTCGGTATGATATACTCTTACCAATTGCTTGCTTCTGTGTTATATTGTTATGGTTGCTGCTCTTCTTTTGTCAATGCACCACCTAATAACATTACCAATTGTATCGAATCTAGACTAATTCATTCATACAGCAATCATCCCTGTGACGGCATTTATCCTGGGAACATGGCAAGTCCAGCGATTAGGCTGGAAATCGGAGCTCATCGCCAAATTCGAAGACCGTCTCATCCGCGATCCTCTACCCCTACCGCCTACTATCGACCCCGATGCTATTCACGACTTCGATTACCGCCGCGTACTAGCAACAGGTCATTTCAGACATGACCAGGAGATGCTTATTGGACCGCGCATGCGTGACGGTACAGACGGATACATGGTTGTTACACCGTTGGAGCGAGAGAATGGCACAACAATTTTGGTCAACAGAGGTTGGATCGACAAGAAACACAGAGACAAGAGGACGAGACCTGATGGATTACCAACCGGTCAAGTCACAGTCGAGGGACTCTTGCGAGAACCATGGAAGAAGAATATGTTCACACCCGACAACCAGCCCGAGAAGGGCATGTTTTATTTCCCGGATGTGAAGCAGATGGCTGCCTTGACCGGCGCTCAGCCTGTCTGGGTTGAGGCTACTACGGGTATGTCTATCCTCATGATCCTTCATATCTCATGACGTCTTGGCTAATGATACCAGAACCCGAGTTCATGCAAATGGTTGACTGGGAATCTCGAGGTATTCCTTATGGCCGACCCGCAGAGGTCAACTTGCGAAACAACCATGCTCAGTACATCTTTACCTGGTAAGTTGTATCCTTGTGCCAGCTTGAGCCAGCGTGCTGACCCTTGATCTTAGGTACGGTCTGTGCTTCGCAACCTCCATTATGCTTTGGATGGTCGTCAAGAAGCCCGCAAACGACGTTGCTCGTCGTGTGGCCCGCTCAAAGGGCCTGTGAACTAAATGCTAAGCAAATCATCTGAAACTCATGTATACTCTGCCACTTCTCCTTCGTCCCCTTGATCCGACACACGCTTTGCCTTGCGTTGTTTGATAGGTTGTGGCACTGGCATTCTCAGCTCCTGGAGGAGTTCTCTTGGGAGGTGCTTCTGTGCTAAAGAGAACATGGAAGAACGAGGTCCAATCTGGCGTTGCCTGTACGATATTAGAATGTGACCAGAACAAACTATGGAGCTGGTGACCAGAGATGACATACCTTTTCATGAGTGTCAAGACGTCGCTCTCTTCAATAGTCTTGCGCTTGGCGTGATCTGCGTATGCCCCTAGATCATCACCCAATTGCTCAAAGAACCATTCCGAAGATTGAATAAGAGCATCTAGCGTCTCTGCTGAAAGACGCTGGTTGCTTAGACCTGACGACTGAAGAGCTGTCTGTGCTACCCTCTTGACAAAAGCTGGGGGGAGTGACGGATATTCGATGCCGTGTTGTGAAATGCGCTTTCGCTTTTTGTTTGCTTTCAACCCACGAGGTAGTCTGTCATCAGCCGGCATGTGATGTGCCGTGACTGTGGCCGTTGGCTCCATAGCTGGTTCCAGTTCTTCGTTTATTGAGCTGTGATCGTCCATACCGCCCTCATAGTCCCAACCGTCCATGCCAAAATCTGCTGCTCCATCATCAGAGTCGGAACCAAGTACAACATTTTGTTGAGGATCACGAGCTTCATCGCCTCTGGCTTCTGCGATTGATTGATCAACAATGGGAGATGTTTGTTCTAAGCCATCAGCTGGATCAGACATTTGAAAGACTGTTTGATCATCCAGACCCTCAGGCATGTCCAGATTAAAGTCACTTCCTCTACCCTCGGTCATCCGCCGGGTTTGATCTGCTTCGAATCTGTTTCTAATTAGCCAATACCATAAACCGATGCGGCCGGTGTAACTTACGCTTCCAAAGAGACATCTTCCCCAGCTCTTGCATCGAGGTTTTCTAGAAACCCAGGAAAAAAGTCGGACTGTTGACCAATATCTTCAGTGGGCTCGTTGTTGAAGTAGTCGCTTATGCGCTCACTTCCTGGGCTGCCCCGAGATAGCCGGGAATTGTCTGCATACCGTCGAGGCATTTCAATCGATTGAACCGTGAAATTATCTTCATCCAATTGTGACAATCGTGGTGGTGGAATTTCCGAGCTCATACTAGAAGCATCTTCATCCAGCGGCAACGAAAGTCTTGGCCGTCGAGTAAGAAATTCATCGTCATCATCATCGTCTTCGTCGTCGTCATAAAGGTTGCTTTGCTCCTGCTGTGCCGGCGATGAGCTTTTTCGTATTCCGGGAGACGAAGAAGAAGAATATTGAATCGGCTGGCTTTTGGGTGCTAGTGCTCGACCGAGGTGTCGTAGAATATCCAATGGTGTTTCTCTCTGTTGCATCATGCTTTGCCTGCGATTCTTTCCAGGAGTAAACATTGCTGTTCGGCGTTGGTCGAGCAGCCTTCGGGCGGCTTTGGCGTGGGGAGTTGGCGCATTGGATCGGCCAGCAGAGGCAGGAGTGCCTCGACGAAGAGAGGCGCTGAAGTCGCGGGCGCCAGTACGATCGAGAGGAGTGTGAAAAGATGCACGAGCAGAGTAAGGCTCAGCGCTGATTGCTCTGCGAGGAGTCCTTGATGGGGTTCGTGCTGGCGTTTCTTGCGAGGCCGCCTTGGCCGGTGACGATATCGGACTTGACATGGTTGTGTTTGTTTAGATGCGCCGGAGCAGATAGAGTGCTCAAAGAGCAGGCGTTTCAGTGAGCCTTCATGAACGACACAACTTAATTAGTCTAGGTGATTTTAATCGGGTTGTATCTTTGTCCGTTAACAAATTGTTGATCCAGTGTTGTTGATCCAGTGGACATCAATGACAATGCTAGCCATATCTAGTTGATAGAAACGCGATCACCCACACGCGACGAGGGACCCTCTAAGCCCGTGCACGGACCATCTGATTATGAACTTAATGAATCTACAGCTAGGTAGGTAGGTACCTGTACCTATAGACAACACTACTGTTGTCCGAGATCTATGTCTGTTTTGTTATTGATGCTCATGTTGAATTCTGGTATGTTTTTGTTCCGCATTGAATTACTCGGGATATGCTGTCGAAACTACCTATCTAGCTCAATTGTAGATAGAATGTGGCTTCTTAAAGGAAACAGCTGTAACATCAGGGAGACACTGACATATAAAGGACCTACAGAGACCCCTTTGCAGTTGCTCCCATATAACCCCAGCCAGCAATTAAGACACTGCTCGTGAACCTCCAGACTCCTGTGCTTGGCGCACCTGCTTTCAAGCAAATCCATAGGTCGGCTGCCCCCCACCAGAAGAGCAAGCTCATCAGCGTATCTACAACATCGTATTGGCGACGTAGATAGAATAACCATATGGCAAGGCCGTAAGCCGACACACGACTACCGTAGATGGCAAAGGCTGTGTGTGCCGTTTCTGATCTCGCGATACCCTCTGGCAGTCCATATTCACGCATGGCCCGAGCAGGTGATCGAAAAGGTAAAAGACCACCAAGAGAAAATGCAGTGCCTATAAACACAGCAGGAATATGCCATGGAGAAAAGTTGGAAAACAAGCCTGAAGCCATTGTGTACTGATGGATTCTGTCAGTGGAAGTAATAGTTGGGTAGAGCTTCTAAAACACGCACCTCATAAGTAAAGCAAGGCGAGCAAGGAAAAGAATTATCATATGCGTCAAAATGCAATGGCCAGAGTTTTGCAAAGAACACTGGTAAGCTGACGGTTTTATGTGAAAGCCAAGATGTAAGATCAGGCAAAATAGTAAAACTTGGCAAAATAACAGTTAGAGGACCGAGCGTGGATCGAACACGCGACCTAGGGATCTGCAATCCCTCGCTCGTACCACTGAGCTATCGATCCTTATCATTGAACTGGAAAGTATCTTCAAACTGGGCATTATGTTGATAGCAAGCGACGATAGTTGCCCGCCCCCAAGCGGCGAAGGTTTCAATGAGCTGCATACCTGAATCCATCTTTATCTCCAACCTCTTTATTATTCTTGCTCGGAACATCTTGACGCTTTGTTCGTATAATTTATGATGTCAATCCCAGTGTGAGCCTCTTGTTAGGCTTCGTCGTAATTCAATGCAAAGTCTTTGTTCTCTAATAGGAATCTGCTATAAGCTTCGTATTCGTTCATGTTACAATCATTGTCAAGCTCTGGATTATTCCTTGTTCTATAAAGTCGATACTAGCAAATTCTTGTTATCCCTGGCATGACAATAACCCGACCACCTCCCCTAATAAGAGATCATGTGAGGGGTTGCTGCTTTCTTTTCTATTGAGCCTCTCTCCACCACCTTCATTCACCTGCTACATCCACAATAGGTACTACCAGCACAGTTAAATAGCCGCCTTTTCTTGTCTTTTGGAAAGCATCCATTGCATTGTCGCTTGGGTAGGTACTTTTTGCTGCAATTTATATATCCTGCTTCTCCCCTTTCCTTTGGATTCTTCATCTCTTCACATCCAATCAGCCACAGCCGAGAGATCTCCTCAGCCAAGAACGGCCATCAAAGAACGAATCATTACCGCAACAAGACACTGCGCCAAACCAGGTGAGCTCGCTCCCTTCTACCCCAATCCGAGGTGAATCCCCTCCCCACTCCCACTCTCCAGGCGCCTACAGCTCTGGAAGGCCCTGCTCGTTGGATAAGTTAAGTTAGTAGGCAAGGCTATGTCTTGGCTTATTACTGTTAGCAGGGGACTTTAGCAGGCCCCAGCACCAACCTGAGGTGGCACCGGAGGTGGCTACTCGTGCTAGAGGCTGCTACTGGACGGCGCCCTTATCCTACCTAGCCGCCTCTCTCTCTTGGGGGCGTCCGCTACTGATAGAGGTGGATCAATTTCCTTGAACCTCCTCCTTACCTTCTGCGGCACAAAACGCGTGAACTACACTTCGGTTTTGTGTCAAGTTTCTTCTCTAACCTATCTTTTTATGCAGCTGTGAAACTCACCTGAGGATCCATTCAAGTTTTGTCGCTACTTGTCGCATCGCCAATCGTCGCACTCGTTCCGTTATCCGGCCTCGAGCCCGTCGTTTTGTCTCCACCCAGGCTCTGCTCTGGTTTACTTTACCTGCTCTACATTACATCTAACTCGACACCAACAGTCATCGTTTTGACCATCCTCATCTGCCCCTCGACTAGACAACTTGCTTGCTGCGCTTCGCTTCCGCCAACTCTCTTCGACTCTATACCCAATTCCTCCTATTTCTCGATTATCCGATCGCAACAATGGCTCAGCCCGGCGTGCAATCATTGAAGGTTTGTTGAGCACAAGGCTATCTGACGCAATACCTGGTTGGCTGACCGCTGCTACAGTGTGTGGTGACTGGTGATGGTGCTGTTGGAAAGGTACGTCGGACAACAAACTGTCGCTTACCGCGCGACGGCTATCACAGAAACTCCCGCTGACTGCTTCCAGACTTGTCTACTCATTTCCTACACCACAAATGCATTCCCCGGCGAATACATTCCTACTGTTTTTGACAACTACTCAGCTAGTGTTATGGTAGATGGTAAGCCTATCAGCCTTGGCCTCTGGGATACTGCTGGTCAGGAGGATTACGACAGACTGCGACCCCTTTCATACCCCCAGACCGACGTCTTCCTCATCTGCTTCTCCATCGTCAGCCCTCCATCATTCGATAACGTCAAGGCAAAGGTAAATTGACAGCAATTATCGCCTCGTGACTCTGCTGACATCTCTCTAGTGGTACCCCGAGATCGACCATCATGCGCCCAACATTCCCATCATTCTCGTCGGAACCAAGCTCGATCTTCGAGAGGACGCTTCCACCCTCGAGTCTCTTCGACAGAAGCGCATGGAGCCTGTGTCATACGAGCAGGCGCTGACCTGTGCCAAGGAGATCAAGGCCTACAAGTACCTTGAGTGTTCTGCTTTGACCCAAAGAAACCTCAAGAGCGTCTTTGACGAGGCTATCCGGTAAGTTGCGGTCTGTCATCACCTGCGCGCGCATACTAACGTCAACCAAGGGCCGTCCTCAACCCTCGACCCACACCTTCGAAGCAAAAGAAGAACAAGTGCTCCATCCTGTAGATATCCATCTAATGAACGCCACCCGCGCACATAGCACACGCGCGTTTGAGATTATCAACGACAGCGTCTCGACGACGCGAAACGACATGAAGATTTCTGAACGGATGCTCAATAAGCATGGCATCTGATTACAAGACGGCGGTCTTTACGAGATATCCCTGGGAATGATTGAGCTGGGGTAATTGCATTTTTTTTCAGCAAGCCCGTTTATCTGTCTGCTTCCATCACAAGGAAACTCAGACAAACAATCATGCGAATGGCAGCAACTGAATATGATGATGGCTTTTATTTGCGAGGCGGGTTCTTGAATCACTTTTGGGTTTTCTCTATCTGCGGTTATATGGGGTTTCCAACCGTTGCTATTTTATATTTTACTCTATTTGCTCATATCCCATGCTGTCGCCTCCTTGCGGAGTTTATACCGATTTTGCCAGTAATTCAAGAACCGGTCTGCACTGGATATTTGGTTGTTTGTGATGTGATGTGATGCTTTGTGACAATGGGCTATTTGGATTGAGTCCTGGGTCGGACTATTTGCTTTTGGTCATGGTTTGAAGCTGGTTTGCGGCGGTGGGATCTTGTCGGAATGATATCGTACTTTGCAATTGCCCTGCCTGATTGATTCATAACCAAGTTACACATGATATTTCCCATAGAGTATAGAAACGCCAAAGCTCACCCATCGTTGATGTCAAGCCTGTTCATCAACTTGAAGTAGAAAGCCATACTCAAAAGACATCGCATTGTAGCTAACCACTCATAATCTACACCTATGAGGTGATGATCCTTCCTGGGTATCTCCGTTTTGAAAACATACAACTTTTGTATCCGATCATTCGTTAAAATGCACTCAGAAAACGTCGTCAAGCTGGTTCCTATCGCCTCAAGCTTCCCACTTTCTCTCAAGCAAGCCCAATTATTGTCTTTTACCGGGAATATGAGCTCGTCGACTGGGGTGAATGCCGTCGTCGCCTGCTGGGCGTCTGTCGGCGTTGGCCTTGCTGCTCTCTTCCTTTGTGATTCTCTCCCGCTCAATACGCTTGGTGCGGTTCTCGTTTAGCTTGACATTCTTCTCCTTGATCTTTTCCTGTCGTTGCTTTGTCTTTCCGCCTCCACCAGCACTATTGTAAGAAGTTAGCTGCTGTATAATATCTAAATGCAGGGTTATGTGAGAGTGTCGGCCAAACATTGACTGCGAGTCCAGAAAGATCACACGCTGAGAGTGACAAAAGCAACTTACGTTAGCTCGACGTTGATGCGACGAGGATAGGAAGTACCATCCGTGAACTCGGAATGGTGGAACTTGTCAAGGCATGTTCGCATGTGCCAGACCTTGGCGAATTCGACAAATGCAAAACCACGGCAGGGCTTTGAGTCCTTGGGATCGCTCATGCAGCGAACTCCTATGGGGTTCAAAGAGGCAAAGTGGGCTTTGATGGTTTCGGCGGTGGCAGTGAAGGGCAGGTTGCCGACAAAGACGATATGACGGTCTGCTTTGCCGTTGGTTTTCGCATCGGCTGTGTCTGTTTCTGCGTCGGCAGATTCGGTTGTCTCTGCAGATTTGTCTTGCTTTTTGTTCTTCTTCTTGCTCTTCTTGGTTTCATCCTTCGTTTCGGCATCGGCGCTGGCGTCCTGTTGCTTTTCCTCCTCGACCTTGGCCTTCTTATCCTTCTTCTTCTCCTTCTTTGCAGACTTTTCGACGTCTACAGTGGTATCGGCGGGCTTATCGTCTGCGCCGGCCATTGGGGTATCTTGGGCATCTTCGACATCGTCGTCTTGTTCGGGGAGATCCTGTAGATCCTTGCGCTTCTCCTTGCGCTCTTTGCGCGACTCCTTCTTGAACTTTTTGTCTCGCTTCTCCTTCTTGGCCTTCTTCACGTCGGCGCCATCATCCTCGCGCTTGCGCTTCTTGCCGGGTTCGGTGTCAACAGAGACAACAGGCTTCTCGTCGACCTCGGCGGTCTCTCTTGCGCGCTTGCTTTTCATTATTGGTGATTGTGGTTTGGGTTGGAGAATGAGATGGATGCGAAGCAGATTATGTATCAAAGTCAGTCTCCTTGTCGTCGCAAAGTTAAAAGTAGACTGCCAATGCAGCAAATGTTAATCTTTTTGCTAGATAGAGGATTGACAGGAATTTTCAAGGTGAGTGGATCCACTATTCGCGGAAACGTGCCGCTGGGGAAGAAGCCGAACCTAGTATGTCTGAGTGCCTGGTCGATACTATGAGCTGTAACCCGGGTGAATTTCGCTGGCATTAATAAGCAGATTTAATAGGCTTAATATAGTGCCTTCTGCCTAAAGCCTTACTATAGTAACTTA